>JBAMBO010000404.1:0-229698 GCA_037044535.1 Lordiphosa magnipectinata
CATCGGAATCGATTTAGCTGATGTGAGTACAAAACTTTCGATTTAAAATTTATATTCATAACTAAGTACGATTGGGGCGACTGTAATGTCCAGTGTGAGACGTGTGTATAGCTATTATGACGATTCAATGGTCACACTAGCTTGTTTGTAAAAGCGACTCGCAGAGCTTTGAGCGGAAGGTTCTTGAAATAGTTATACCGACAAGGCGATTTCTTTAAAGTTTTAAATGCCTTTCGATTTCGAATTACTGAATATTAATCAACCTAAAGAATGATAAAACAGCACTTTGACCAACATTAAGTATGTTTAATTTATGACATTAAAGAGAAATCAAAGTCATTCTTGTATGCTCTCCAAATATATTATTATATTTCCAATGCCCCCCCCACCCACCCCCTTCCGCTTGACCCAATCAGGGCCATGGCCAAGTGTTATGACAAAAGTTCAAGACAGAAATGGCCCCAACTCTAATGAGTGTTATCGCTGAAATCAAAGAGGGTATGTATTGGGATTTGGTTCTCTAATTTCAATCCTCCCTCCCTCGCCCCATCAAAGTCATTAAGCAGAAAACCCTTTTGGCTTCTTTCCACGCATTTTGGTTTGTCTTCTAATGACTTCATCTGTGTGGGAGACAATTTGGAAGCGGCCTTATAGTCATTGTGGTGGTGTTTGACACAACAACTACAACAACAACAGTCTCAACTGGAAGAACACTCGTAACTAGAAACAACTTTTTAATTGCAATTAAATACGTAACAAGTTTTTAGTTGTAAGTGCGAGGAGCAACCAGAGAACAGAACTTGGCTTTGGCAAGGAGTTTTTGCAGTGGCCATTGTTGTTATCCTTGTTGTTGCTGTTGTTGTGGGGGATTCCCTTTATCTGGCCCCAGCTATCTATGGAATATATGAAATTGTCATTGTGTTTGCGGGGATATTGTGAAATTGAGTTGTGCGCTTTGGGGTTTTAATTGTTAATTGTTAGCACAACGGGCAACGTTTTGACGTCGTTGATGACAGGCGAAGGCGGATCTGTTAAGGGAAATGGAAGGGAGAAAACTCGTAGGGATTACAAAAAGCAAAAACCGAAAAATTAGATGAATGAAGTTTAAGGAAATGGATTAGGGAATTATTCCTAAGACTGGCAAGCTTAAACTTTGTATTCAATGCAACTCAGAAAATCGATGATCTGTCCACCCATTGCTGATTTAAATAAAGTTTTGCATTTAGATTTGCACTTACTCTTCTCCTCTTCTGTAATAATGAAACCTTCCAATTTCACTATCTTTTTATCTCACACTCAAAAACTGCTAATGGTCTGTAATTTGAAGCAGCTGGCGAATACCATTTACCTTCTCCCGTCTACATATTACTTGTCTTGATCTGCCGTTAAATTTAAATACATATTAAAAGATGATGATGCCTGCGATGTTGTCGCTTACCGTTTACATCTAATGGCACTTTATGACCACCACTTGCCCAGAGGCCAAAGGTTTGTCCCCACCTTCATTTGGCTTCTTACCTGTTTGGGGTTTCTTTTTTTTTTCGTTTCACTAATTTGCCCGCAATTTACATAAAGGAAAAAATAACGCCGCCCCTCCCAAGTTGTTTGCATATATTTCGTGAAAAACTTTGCGTTCTTTCCATTTTCCATTTTCCTTCTACATATAACTTGATTAAATTAGTGAGTGGAGGCAGCCTAATGATAGGCAGCTGCATTTTAGTGTCCCGCCGGCTCCTCCTCCTAACCAATTCTTCTCCTCTTCTGCTTCTGCCTCTGCTTCTGCGTGACAGATGTATGACATGGCATTTATAGTTTTTGAGTTGTAATTTTAGAGATTTATTTATGCATGAAATGCAAACAAAATCTAAATAATTACCAACAAAAGCCAACTGACTGACTGACAGGCCAAACAAAGGCACAAAGCCAAGTCAGAGTACACAAGACAGCTCCTGAAATGTCGGAGATACTGAAAAGTATGAGGAAATATTATTTTCCATACAGATAAATTCATACACAAATGGCAAATGTTAGTGAGGAATCACATTTGAATGTTAAAAAGGCAGTCGCTGTCAGGCATTTGGACAACATTGCGGCAAAAGTAACCAAATACATACATGAATTGGTACTGGAAAGATGTACAGAAAACGAGGTTAAGTATGAACGCAGAAACGTCTAATGCAAATTAGTATTTAATTTAGTAAACATTTTTGGAACACTTAAACAGGTTTAAAGTAATAAAAGAAAGGAGACACATCAGTGGTAAAAATTCCGAGGCATTGTCAAATCTGGAAAGTGGTCATTTTAAATTTGGAAAACTTTGACCACCGTTTTTGGACCAAAGTAATTGGAGTAAAAATTACTGCACTTCGTAACGGATATGTACATGTAATCTTATTAATTAACACTACATTACATTACATACACTTTCCAACATATTGGCCGGTATGTTGCGAATAAATTCATCAATATTGGCTTCCAGTGCGTTAACTTTTGCGGGCTTGTCGCTATACACATGAGCCTTAACATAGCCCCACAAAAAATAGTCTAAAGGCGTTATATTGACCGGCCCCAAACGTGAAATAAACTGTTCAGCGAACTCGCCTCTCAATTGGGTCATTGATGTGGCATGTGGCACCGTCTTGTTGAAACCACATGTCAGCCAAGACCAGCTCTTCCATTTCGGGCAACAAAAAAAGTTTGTAATCATCGCACAGTAGCGCTCTCCATTCACAGTAACGTTCCTGCCTTCGTCATCTTTTAAAAAGTACGGTTCAATGATGCCACCGGCTTACAATCCACACCAAACAGTGCATTTTTCGGGATGCGTTGGCAGTTCTTGGAATGCTTCTGGCTGCTCTTCACACCAAATACTTAAATTTTGTTTGTTCACGTATCCATTCAACCTGAAATGAGCTTTGTTGCTGAACAAAATTTTCCGATAAAAAAGTTAATCTTCATCCAAATTTGCCATTCACCAAAAGTTAGCCCTTGTGGTAGGTCGTGTGTATTTTAAAAGTGTTTTATACCCAAATCCTTCCTCAAAATTTTCCAAGTAGTGGAGTAACAGAGGACCAATTGCTGCGAACGGCGCCGAATCGATAATTCACGGTCATTAACCACACTGGTGAATACAGCTTTGATATTTTTCTCTGTCCGCACTCTACGTATGCGTGTTGGTGGATTAATGTCCAATTATGTAAATTTTGTGCGAAATTTAGTCACGAGATTTCAAATAGCCGCCTCTGAGGATTGCCGAAACTGACCATAAAATGGAAGAAGTGCACGATGCACTTTCAATAATCTGCAAATTCATTAAGCGTTGTTCGCTTGTAAGTCGATTCATGGTTAAATTATAGACCAAACTGGACATGTTTGACAGTAAAATGTGATACGAAAACAGCTGAGCTGCCAAAAACAGTGTGACCAAAAAAAAGTTGCTAAAAAATCACCTTTTATAAGACCAGATATATCGATATTTAGGATTTAGCATTACTGCAGATTACTCGTCCAACTAATGGACCTATTGACTTTGGCGTACATACCTTTCTAGATAATAGCTACCATCCCTGATTCCAAATATTTAAAAATCTTCTGGGGCAGTTTTCCCAGGCTCTTTCGGCTATGAACTTTGATATTTTTTTCTCGAAAGTCTTCTTCTGGCTCTGACACCATTTATCCTTCTTCTGCGAAGTAGTTGCCTTGCTAGCCGATTTGGGTGTCCTCTGAGTCTTTCAATACAGTCCGCAGATTGTTTAACAATAACTTCGACTATCATTGGGATACATTTAGTTTCTGTTTTAGCCTTCTCGTCAGCGCAGTATCTGCAATACCACATACTTGCAGGCCGTATCTCCATCCGGATACAATGATTGCCTTGTTTATATGTACCTTGTTCTTTAATGACAATTTGTTTCTGCTGTTTAGCAGCTAGCCCAATTGAGCAGCTCTTCTATACAGCGACCTTATGTGCTGGTTTTTGTTCAAGCCAAATGTCAGGCGCCTGTCAAGGGGTCCCAGTACACTGTGGTTTCGGTGGTTCTGTTCCTAATTTGAAGGTGACATTGCCACACTTCGTTTGATTGATACCAATATTCCAGAGCCTTGCCCATCCGTAATATCGGTACATATACTGCTATAGAATGTTCGTGGCGCTGTAAACCAGAGTCCGGCGCCTCGCTTTCTGAAGTGTATACAACAGCGCTCGGCTGCAGCGTCGTTGACACACCGACAGTATATGAGCTAATATTGCTCTCTTTTGCCACCACAAAGACGTGATAAATGAGCGCGCTCTCGCGTGGCTAAACACACACACGCAACTCCAAAATGAGCAAGTGTGTTTTGCTGGCCCATGCTGAAGACACAGGGATGTCTCCCCAAAATGACGGCATGTCCATGGTTGAAGTGTGAACCCAAGACATTGTTTCAGAGGTCCAATTTGCTGGTTTGAACCGTAATTTGCCAATGGTTAATGTTCGGAAATCTTAGGTTCGAGGTTTTTAGGAGGTTTTTAAGAGAAGGTTCTAGTTCGGTTTAATTTTTAGACAAATTTAAGAGAAATGCAATTTATGTGATTTATATTCAAAATAATCAGACATGTTCTCAATTCCACTACTTTTTGAATCGAAAATGGAACGCAATTCCGCTTCGGTTTGGTTTTTGTGTTCTCAATTCCGAATGAAATTTGTCTCTTCTTATCACCTCTTATATCTTCTGGTCACCGGTTGCCCCCAGAGGCCGAAGATATTTGGCTATTTACACATTCTCGAGCCGAACGAATGCCGAAGCTGAGACCAAGTGAGTAAACATACTTTCAGTCGCTGGCTGGTGTTCGATGCGGTCAGGTCGAAGCTGATTTACTGAGCTTCTTTTTCGCATACAAATACACTCGTTGACCAACGCTGCACTAGATACACATGAGAGAAACCTCAATCCAATCGAAAATGGAATGATCGAATGACTTTTATGCTTAACATTTCGTTTTTGCTGACAGTGCCAAATTCTGGACACATTAAACAAAACAAATTCTTTGTAAAATACTTTAAGAAGCATATGTCTCGGTACGAATTTCCTGAATTCTGTACATGAGTTCCTTTTAAACTTTTGACTTAAATAAGCTAAGTTTTACATTTCACAAAACATGAACGCCCTGTTAAGACCACACGCTAGTGTATATTTTTTCAATTAACTTGAAAACAATAACCTTTACTTCGAAAATAATTTATTTCAAGGAATCTAAAAATATGTCCGACCTTTTTATTTTTTAGCCATCTTCTCAACTTTGCCTTTTCGTTGCCCTCCATTCTCTGTTTTGTGTCAAACCGCATTGGGCCACCGAGCAGAAGTGGAAGTCAGACCCGTGTCGTTTTCTCCGACTCTCGGGTCGGCACTCGCTGAGCTGCTAAGCGAAAAGCTTATGCACCAAATTGTTTTCACCTGCTGTCCCAAATTTATAACACCTCGCCAGAGCCTGAGCCTTTATTTTTATTTGTATAATCCTTTCGGTTATGGGACCAGCACCTACCTACCACCGCCCCCGTAACTTTTGCACATGACAGAAAACAGCATCAGCATTGGAATTGGCAAGGAGGTGCCACTGGCCCAGGGATTAGGTAAAAGACAAAAACTTTCGTCTCTCTCTCTCTCTCTCTCTCTCTCTGGCCAAAATGCCGGACACAGTGGGTCCAATTTTTATGACCACGTCTTTTACTTTGCATAATGTTGTTGTTGAGCAATTTTTACGACGGCTACTTGGCCGACTCTTCTAATGGCCCACACACTTGTTGTGGCCTCCGGCTTACGCACCAAACGCGAGTTTTTGCTGATGAGTTGGCGGGTTGCAAACAATTTTCAATGGGCAGAAATTATATTAAATTTGCCAAAGAGCACAAAAAAGTTGTAAATATTTTTATGCCAGCATTAATATGCAACGCCAACCACTGTGGCTGCGGCAAGGGTAGGGTGTGTGTGGGTGGGGGATGTTGCCTGTCGCTGCTAATACCACCGCTAATAAAATCTTACTGCCGCCGCAGCGTCAGATCCATGAAGCACAGCTGTGTGCAGTCATTTTTACTGCTGCATTGCCCAGGCACAAAAATGGCAACGGGTCTAGAGAAGAGCAATACCAGAAAAGACAAAACTGGCCATAGAAATGAAGACGATGGCAAAAGGTCAAGCCGAATTGTCCAAAAGTTTGTTATTGTAACTAGGATAAGGTGCTAGTTCTAGGAACTAGTTCACAAAGGACGTTTTGAGGCTTAGTAGGGCGGCTTAAGCGAAATCGAGTGTAGAAGTAAATCTGTAGAGAATTTCGGTTTATTTAAGGATGTCAAAAAAGTGGAGCGTTTTTAAAAGAGGGCCAACAAACAAAGCATGACTCTTTCAAATATGAAATGAAATTAATTTATGATTTTGAAGAACACAGCCTAACACTTTTTTCGACTCTAGTTTAAATAAAATTATTATGTGTTATTCTATAACTAGCTGGCCCGGCAAACTTGGTACCGCCTTACAGTCAATGAATGTAGTGATACGTTTTAGCCAAACTTAATGTATGAATTTAAATTAACGTAATAAAATGAATGTACAAAATTTATTAAGTTCAATAGTTCATTAGGATATTAGGATAACATACTTAAAGAAAATGGTGTGACGGCAAGACATTTGCTTTGATGAAACTATGTATTTTGCGGCATAGGAAACACTGGGGTTGATTCTCTTCAGAGAAGCACCTTGTGATATACGACATTTTCGTTTTGTTGGTGTCAGGCGCCAGAACAAATAAAGCGGATGGTTTGCCGACTAGTGAACAGAACACAAACACTCAAAGATTGGCCTTGGGATTTGTTAATCATCATGGTGAATGCAAGACGTATCGGAAATTGAATTACTTTAAACTCAAAAAGCACATCGTTTGGAATCTTCGGAAATAGGCTTTTAATTTCTCTTTATTTCTTTAGATTTTTTAATTATCTCTCTTCATTTTTTAAATGATTCTCTTAATTTCCTTAGATTGTCATGAGGAAGGGTAATTATTCGAATAAATACAAGGTCTTCATCGAACGGTCCAAAAAATCTCGAAATTTTCAAAATTCATATTTGAGTTTAGATTGTCATAAAGACGCTTAAATAGACTTGGTAAATAGAAGTGTAAATAGACAAGTAAGTACACAAAAAAAATAATCAGGATATATTCAATCTTTTTAATCTTGGAGTAAGCCCGGCATGAGCTTGAAAATTCAATCTCGATTTACAGGATATTCGACACAACTCAAGCTTTCAGGGAATGACCCAAGCCTTTCGAACTTGAATCATTCCAAATGTGCTTACTTTAATCCCCTTTGAGATCACATGTTCATAATTAAGAGAGCGAGAGCGACAAAGTTTAACTAGCATTTTTGACATGCGGCAACAAACTATGGGATGGTCGTGAGCGATGAGATGCCATTCCATTCGTGTTCAGAGAGTGCGTATGGTCGTGGGTTCGAATCCCAGTTGAGCCGAAAAAATTTGTATATTTCTTTGTTCGTCAGAAGTTTTAAATAATCCAAACCTGGTGTGTAGGTCTTGAAGTGTATGGATATTCTATGGAATATGGCGGAGGAAAGGTAGAAGAAGATGAAGAAGGTATCTTTCCTTGGATCAAATCAATATTACATGTCGAGCTCAAAAACAATCTCGAAGTTGCTTAAAATGATCCTGGATTGAGATTAATTTGTTCTCTAATTATTAGCTTAGTTCAATCTTTTTTAAGATTACCCCGGGATAAATGTAATCCTTTTTAGAATCAAAAAAGTCGGATCAACTCAATCCTTTTTCGGAACGGGTCAAGAATATCCGGTATTACGTTGTTTCCATTACCGATTGGGAATGATTTGATCCCGTATGGATTGATTTTTTTTTTTGAGAGTAGGAAGTGTAGATCAAATAGTACAAAACGAGAAGGCCAAGCTAACTTCGTCTGTGCCGAAGTTTTTATACCCTTGCAAATGCTGTTTTTGAAATGACAGAGATTAAGAACGCTTACATAAAAATCATAAACTTTTGTTACTAAGACCCATTTTCCGACAGATAAACTTTTGATTTTGACCAAATTTCGGGAATCTTTTTGAAAAATATCAAATTAACAATCGCCGAGTTTAAGAACGATAAAATTGAAAACAAAAAAGTTTTCCTCAGTACTCATTTTCCGACCGATCGGTCCTATGGTAGCCTTAAGATATAGTCATCCGATCTCGACCAAATTTGTCAAATTAGTTTGAAAGCGTTTAATAATAATAACCACCGACCGATTTATTTGAAAAACAAAAAATTCACTAAGACCCATTTTCCGACAGATCGGTCCTATGGCAGCTATAAGATATAGTCATCCGATTTTGACCAAATTTCGCAAATCTGTTTGAAAGCATATAATATTAATAATGGTCGAGATTGAGGATGCTAACATTGAAAACAAAAAAGTTTTTCTCACTAAGACCCATTTTCCCACCGATGGTTCCTATGACAGCTATAAGATATAGTCATCCGATCTCGACCAAAGTTTGCAAATCTGTTTAAAAGCATATAATATTAATTATCGCCGAGCTTAAGGTCGCTAACAGTGAAAACAAAAAAGTTTTTTTCACTAAGACTCATTTTCTGACCGATGTCCTATGACAGCTATAAGATATAGTCATCCGATCTTGACCAAAGTTTGCAAATCTGTTTGAAAGCATATAATATTAATAATAGCTGAGTTAAACGCCGTTAACATTGAAAACAAAAAAGTTTTTCTCCCTAAGACCCATTTTTTGACCGATGGTTCCTATGGCAGCTATAAGATATAGTCATCCGATCGGTCGGTTCCGCATATTAGCAGCGTGCAATAGAAAGAAGACGCTGTGCAAAATTTCAGTTCGATAGCTTTAAAACTGAGAGACTAGTTTGCGTAGAAACAGACGGACAGACAGACAGACGGACAGACAGACGGACGGACAAAGCTCAATCGACTAGCTCGTCGCCCTGATCAAGAATATATATAGTTTATGGGGTCGGAAATTAATATTTCTATGCGTTGCAAACTTCTGGCAAAATTATAATACCCTTTGCAAGGGTATAAAAATGGCTAAATTTGCAAAACGGGAGCGTTAAAACTGCGTTCGCTCTGACCTGACTTTGTAGTCATCATTTGGCATGTGCTCAACTCTGTCTTGAACAGCCTGACCAATGCATGATGTTCATGAAGTAGTTGCTGCAGATCATGAAAAATTACTCTTTTCATTGCTGTTGTGGATTTCTTGATGCCGACTAAGTTGTTCTTCTGTATTGCCCATGAAGTATACTTCAAAGAATTTATGCTGTGCATATGCAACTGGTTGCAATGATCCAATTCGATAGTGAATCTGCCCTTGCATCTTGAATTGTAATGAGCTTGTAGCCAGCGAATATCGTAAAAATTCAAAAATTGCGCAATTCAGTAGAAACACTCAAGACGCGGGTGAGACTCCTAAATTAAACAGTGAACTTAAGGCTGAAAGGCAATAGCAGGAGCAGCAATCAACAATTAATTTGGATTTCGGCAAGAGCCTGCCCAAAGATAGGGTCTGGCTCTTATTCTGGAGTAAAATTTCTTGGCAAATCAAATCCCCAAATAATTGGATTCGGCGGCTTCGGCTTGGAAGCCCTAATCTCAGCTGAGTCCACTCAAATCGGATTTCACTTGGCGTTTGAGTGATTTGCATCTCCAAACACAGCTCTCCAAAATTTGGCGGAGCGAGGAGTAAGGCCAAGGGCACTGAGCTAAGCTCTTCAGTGCAAAACTAAAAGTGTGGGCGGCGACAACTTTTTGTATCGGGCGGCTGCAATTTTTTTGTATAAGAGAAGGAGTACTCGGTAGCCCCTGTACCTAGACGCGGAAGAAAAGTGTACGAGCGTAAGAAGTTCGAGAAAAGAGTGTAGTAGAGTGTAACCCAAATTGGGTTAGGCGCGTTTGATCCCTCACTGAGCCGGCTGAAGCTCCGTTCTTACCCCTAATTCGTGGCGTATCTATAGGGAAGAATGGGTTTTGGTGTAAAGGCTTAAAGTGAATCCCAAAAGTTTTAAAGTCGAGTCTAAAGAAAATAAGTTTTTTTTTTGCGATTGCATAATGGCCACCATTGGTTAAAAAAATCAAGAAATTTAGAGTCTCCACTGAAGAATAACGGCAGAAAAGAATTCCAAAAGAAGGTGAAAAAAGCGCGTGAGAAGATTTTTTTTAGGTTTTTTTCTTGTGTTGGCCTTCGAAATCGAAATCAGTTTTGGAATATTTTCTTTTCCCCAAGCAGCATCATCGACAAGAGAGCGCTTTCTTTGATGTACTGGACTGGTGAGTGAAAAGTCTGTAAAATTAATGTAAAAGAAAAAGAAATCGGAAAAACTCATCCAATTTATGAGCCTTCTTTGCGTATTTTTTAGTTTGACTCAAACTCTGTCCGCCTCAATTGCATTTTGCACTTAATAAGGCAATGGTATAATTTATGCATACTCAAAGAATAATTATCAAGAATTTATTAAGCGTAAGAGTAAATTCAATTCCTTAAATTGTTTTTTTTATTCCACCAAAGTTTGCTTATATTGTTGTGTGTTTCGTACAGTACAAAACGAAACATGTACCGTACTTGTGTGTTTCGTACAGTACTAAACTAAGCAAGTACCGTACTTGTCTGAGTAAGGTACTTGTAGTGTTCGGTACTTTTTGTGTGCCGAACATAAGTACGGTACTTTGTACGGTACTTTGAGAACCCTGATTGTTGCATGGAATTTATTTAAGCTAGGATACGTTTTAATACCACTATTTATATATTTTGGTTTTCCATCTATTTTGGCTTGGTTAAATAGAAATTCTTCCCAAGTTGTTATAAAAAATGTCGAACTTTGAATCGAATGAATTGCTAATTTAACCCGCTTTGACTTCCGCTAACTATGCCACCCCCGTGAGCAGACAATTAAGCCAGGGAAGGAAGGGCGAAAAGGACCTCCACAAGATCTGAGGATTCTTCCAATTATCAGCAGCTCGGTGTAAGGTGTTTGTAACTGCTACGTCATGTCTCGTTCCGGTTAACCAAATCAATTTTCGGCTTGTCCTCTGATTCGCACGTTTATATAAAAGGAAAGGAAAGATCGTTGGGCCACAAGGTCAGGCAAGGGACGAAAAAAGACCAACCATAGCCGACGAGCCGCAGCCGGGGATCTAAAGCGTGCACTCCCCGGGATTAAATCCGTGTTCTTATGTCATTGTGTTTTTTTGAGTAAGCAAAATTGGCTCAAACAGCACCTCCAGGAGGGAGGGCCAAGCTTCTCTCAATCTCTTGGCGTGTGTGCTTATAATTTTTCGCACAAGAGAAAGGGACCTACAGTTTAACGCCGAATCCGAACGGCAATAGTTAGAGAATTTTTGCTTTTTCATGGCTAGTTACTTCACAGCTGGCGCCAGCAGCAGCTGGTGAAGGTGATCGGGTGTGTAAAAGCTTTTTTCTAAAGAAAGAAAAAACTTTTTTCTATTAGATGGTCCGAGGCGGGATCGAACCCGCAACCTCCCGCACCAGCAGCCACACATACAACCGGTACGCCACGCCCGACCACTGTGTGTTTTTGAGTATTCGCTAGAAAATGTCGTGATTCTGGTGTTTCGCCTCGAAGCAATGAATTCATTGGCTTAGATGTCGGAGTCAATACTGACAATTTCACTTTTCTATTAAGGCAACACATTCCAGGCGTTTCTGCAGCAAACTTCAATCAGAAACTCGAATTCGGGCCATATTAATGCGGAGCTCCTCTAGTGCGATTTCTCGTCCTTCTCATTGGATTGAATGTCACGACGCCTAATTGCAATACAACTTTGTTTGGAATGATTAGATAGGATATCTTTCTTGAAAATCTTCGTCGGGCCAGCTATTAGAGCATATTAAGTTTGTGAAAATGTATGAAACAGCCAGAAGAAGGGCCTCCGAGCCTACAAAGTACCTAAATATATTCTTGATAAGCATCAACAACCGAGTTGATTTAGCAATGTTGTCCGTCTGTCTGTCGGTTTTGCAAATTTCGCGGTTATTTTGACCGATTGGATTACACCTCCTATTTACCCTTCGACACACTCAGAGAAAAAACCAAGAAGATCGTGCTTGATATCAAGCAGTTTTGATGTCAAAAGTAAGTCAAGATGGAATATTCTTGGATCCAATCCGAAAATACCGAAATCAAGAAAGGAGACACGACCGACCAACACCACAAACTACCACCTACTTTTTTCTAAGCTGTAATAAATTTGAAGATACCTTTAAACTAAATTTTTTGTTACTTACTTTACTGAGACTCGAACTCGGGACCTCGAAGACTGAGACTGAACACACGGACAACGTCACCTTAGTCCGCTCGACTATCAGCCATAAGCAATACCCAGCGTCAAAATCATAATTAAGAATGTAAGCAGCTAGTATTTGTCCACTCAGCAAACAATAAAGGCCATGGTCGAATGGAAAAGACATTCGCTTAGGAGCATAGCTTCCTTTTATTTTTTATTTGAAGTGTTTTTAACATTATTTATACATTTTATACAATCCATAAATCGATTTTTTGTCAATAACGCACAAAAGTTCGAAGTCGAGATCAACTGTCTTCTCGAATTCGAGCAGTTTTCGTCAAATTTACAAATTATTACCAATTCGTGGTAGATTTCTCTGGGTGTAGTTGCCAACTATTAAATCTTCATGATAATCTAAGTTCACACTTATTATAAAGTTTTGCAATTTTTTTGCGAGCTTTTTGGACCGTTTGGCCTAAGCATCCTATTTACTCGTCGACAATTTCCAACTATTAAATCTTGATGAAAATCTAAACTAATAATAACATATTGCGAAATTTTCGCGATTATTTTGGACCGATTGTCTTTTTATGAGTTTTTAATTATTTGTGAGTTTTCATGTTTTTGATAGCACTTATTCAAAGTTAAGGAAAGCCAAGTTAAAAGCCGAATATATATTATCTATAAATATTGCAGACGCCACATGCTATCAACATGTACACGAATAGTTCCAAGTACTACGATCTTGCTCAATTCATTTTATCTCCAAATCACTCTACAATATGCCTTATATCAAATGACCAAAATGTTTGCTATTTTGCAAATCTTTTTTCACTTATTATTACTTTATGGATGATTCTTATTGAAGTTACACTTTGCTCATACTTTGTTGATGCTTCATTTATTAACTAAACCTTTTGGTGTAGAATGCAAAAGTTGTATTATAGTTATAATAGTAGAACATCACATTTTGAAGGGTCGCTGCTGTATAAACAACAAATTGACTTTGTTAAGCTTATAATTTCATTATTCAACTTTGCATGTTAATCATTAAATCCCTTCCAAAAACCTGTGGAATTGTTTAGTTTATGTACTTAGAACTCACTCATTCCTTTGTAATTACATAATCCTATCCTCATTTTCCCCATTCCACATACTTGATAAACTTCATTCACGACAAATTAATTACCACAAAGCTATTAATCAACAAAAGGCAAGATAAATGCCAGATAGAACCAAAAAAAAAAACGCGCATACTTTGTCGAATGGAGTTGGATTTGGCTAGCAAACCCCTCGAAAAGTTAATTTAGTGTATTAAAAGTAACCACAGCAATGGCCACATTGTGATAGACATCAGTTGGAGCTTGTTGATGGGGAGAGTGTGAGGACTCTTTCAAGCGTAAAATGTCCGAAATGGAAATGGAATTACCATTCCCTGTTACTTTGGGCGACTTTTAACTGATGGGCAACAAGTGGAAACAAA
The DNA here is from genome assembly GCA_037044535.1 of Lordiphosa magnipectinata. Lineage (NCBI taxonomy): Eukaryota > Metazoa > Arthropoda > Insecta > Diptera > Drosophilidae > Lordiphosa > Lordiphosa magnipectinata. Next base: position 13,797 of record JBAMBO010000404.1, read on the forward strand.
TGGTATAGATGGTTTGGTTGTCGGAAAAGTAATTAAAATCATTGAAAAGTTTTCCATATTTGCAACAATTGCCCTGTTGTCAATGTGGTGGTGGCTTTTAAGCGGCATCACACTTGAGCAAATTCTCCAAATGATTCCGAAAGGTACACCATCATCCCCTTCCCCTTTCCCACCGCCACCCTGTGTCGTCTCATTAAAGATGATTTTCTTTCACAAGGTTTTTGATGATGCTGATGCCAAAGACAACCGCAAGTAAATGAGTTTTGATATTGACATGAATTATGCGCCTCACTTGGTCCCACAAATAGGGGCGTGTTTGATATATATTTGCGTGTGTGTGTGTGTGTTTGTGTGCTTGTTAAATTAAGTTCTCAATTTTAATGGGCATTTTTATGTGCTCAGGAGTGTTGGTGCGGGGTGAAGCTGTTTGAACTGGCACTTGTTTGATGCCGTAATGAATATTCAGTTCAATTTGATTAGAACAGGACCAAACATAGTTTACAATTTGAAGTGACCCGTTTGGATTATTACGACAGACGATGTGCAAATGAAGGCTCAAAGAAATTAAAAATTATGCATGATGACTGAGGCGATTGAGAGAGGTCCACAAAAAGGGAGAAAGAGAGTAAGGAAGTATAGAGCTGGAACCTAGGACTAGTTCGAAACTCGCGCTTAGGTACTCACACAAACAGCGCATAGCACAATCCAAAGTAAATTGCAAGAACAACTTCGTATGTTTTCTCTCTTCTCTTTCAGTGCAAAATATGTATTGTTGGGTTTCATCGCAGATTTTGTTGTTGGTGCAGCCAGGCAATAATTGGCTTTCTCTGTGTATTTCTTGTCGTTGCTATTGCTTAAGAAATATTTTCTGCATTTCTTTTGGGGTCACCTTAAGCTGGCTCTGGGCACCTATGTTTTAGAGCAGCGTTGGTTAACGATAGCGAGCCCAAAAAGTGAGATTGTATTGTTGTGCGAAAATAAAGCTCCGTAAGGTAGCTTCGATCTGACCGCATCGAACGCTAGCCAGCAACTGAAGAGCTGTAAAGTAAATACTTGCTGCTCAGTGTAAGTAGCCTGTTAATCAACTTTTCTTATTCAGCACCTAAACAAAAGCTTTTACGCCCATTCGAAGCTGATTTTAGAAATGAGGATCTATGTAGATATCTTTGGGCCGATTTCCTATCTTATAGATAGCCCTATCTGTCACCAAAAACTATAAATAAGGGAGTAATAAATTGATGTTGGGTCCACTGAGTATTCTTCTGTCGGAAAAACAACACTCGTGGCTTTGCCGCCAGTCAAAGTAAAAGCTCTCAAAATTCATAAATATAACTAGAATAAGCTTACGGCCGCGTAGACACCAATTTAAATGAAGAATATATTTCTGAAACAACAAAAACCACAAGATATATAAATAGAAACCCGATTTTTGTTTGTGTGTGCGGCTGTCTAATATGCTCGAAATCATTCGCCGACAACCAAAAATCTTTTGCTAAAGACGACGCATTCACATCTTTGTTGTTGCGTTCGAATTTGTAAAAGGCATAGGAGGAAAAGAGAAGAGAGAACACATATGAAGTTGTTGTTTCACTATGCTGAGGCTATTTCTATGTGAATGCGCGGCGTGCGCATAGAGCGTGGGCACCCCTTTTTCAATCTATTTTGTTTCAGATTGCAAACTTTTGGTAAACATATTTTCAATGTAGGTTTTCAATCGATTTTTTTCTCAGTGTAAAACCCATTTTTTTGGTTTTTGTCATTGAGTCGATTAAAACCGTAACTGGAACCATATATCGCAAAACAACTGATAAAACTCAAAACCGAAGCCGAGACCGATATTATAAATATTTGTAAACCCGTTATGGAAGAACCGATATCTTTTAGTCCAAAAGGCGAAAACAACCGAATCACCTTGCCGGTACAGTTTCTGTTCCGAATCAATACGTTCATCATCGGAAATTCGGGACGGGCTGAATCGAGATTGAATGTTCTTTTCTTCTTGTTCGATCTTCCAAAGACCTACAATTTAAATTAATTTAATAATAGATGGCAAAACTGGAATTAAGTATAATATATATAAACATATATTAATGAATGAAATATTTTAATATTATACAAGACAATTTTTATACCCGTTACTCGTAGAGTAAAAGGGTATACTAAAGTCGTGCAAATGTATGTAACAGCCAGAAGGAATCATTTCCGACCATATAAAGTATATATATTCTTGGTCAGCATCAACAGCCGATTCGATATAGCCATGTCCGTCTGTCCGTCTGTCCGTCTGTCCGTCTGTCCGTCTGTCCGTCCGTCCGTCCGTCCGTCTGTCTGTATGAACACCTAGATCTCAGAGACTAGAAGAGCTAGAGCAACCAAATTTGAAATGTAGACTCCTATTGTCTGCACGCAGATCAAGTTTATTTTCAATTTTTGCCACGCCCCCTCACGCCCCCGCAATTTGGAAAAAACGTCATATCTCCTACAGTTTTGATGATAGATGGTTCGTACTTTCTAGAGATATCTAGTACTCAAAATTGTTTATTGATTTGCTGAAGGAATGATAAAGATCGGATGAACGATACTCAAGTTATGAGCAAAAAACGGTCAGTTAACACCCACCACCCACCCCACCCAAAACCTAAGCATTGCGTTCAGCAGCAATCTTAGTGTGAGAGAGAGAGAGAGAGAGAGAGAGAGAGAGAGAGAGAGAGAGAGAGAGAGAGAGAGAGAGACTTAGAGAGCGCACTGCGTTGTGCGTTGTGTGTTAACTGGCCGTTTGACTCGTGACCAAATTCGAGCTGCGACATTAAGGGTGCAGAGTATGTAATAGTCGGGCTTGATGACGTTTTCAAAAGTATTGTTGTCTGATCTGTTTATCGTGATGAATTTGGAGTCATTTATGTTGCATTTAGTAATTGACAAATGTCTATTAATATCTGGCGGATAATAAATAGCCGAGTTAAAAAATATTGCATACTTTTCGGCTGACCCACCTCAGGCATACAGGAAGGATAATAAACATTTGTTTCCATGAGTAACGGGTATATCGAAGTCGGTTAGAGCCGACTTTAACTTACGCTCTCGTTTATGTTTAATTCGTTAAATCGATGAAAGTTATGTTGGAGTCTAAGTGTCAGCCTATAAATTCATAATTTTGTTACTTTGATGAATAACACAAGTCAACACAATTCGACTTTTTTTAGTATAGTGAAGGATTGGTGGAGATTCTAGAAACTAGATGATTTTTAGTAATTTGAGCTTAAAGTTAAAAAAATATGTATATTTTGACCCTTTTTAGACGCATTTCACTGTGCAACACTAAAAAGATGATCGAGTCGGGACCAAAAAATTCTGAAAGGGCATGATGGTAGTACAAAAACCTTCGCTATGTTTGGCTGGTTAGCTGCCGATTTCTTTTTATTGCACTTTGAAGTTTTCAGCTTCTGATTGGGATTCTTGGGATCTTGTAAACTATTTGGAACTTCGCTTTCACGTCTTAGAGAAAGTTGTTGCTCTCCGGTTGACTTACAAAACATTCTTAAGTAGCAAGACAAAAAAGTCACATCTTTATACTCAAAATTACAAAAATGTCTTCAAATCATCAAGTTTTCCTTCATTTTGTACTATTTTTCAACTTTTTCTTGAAAACAGTAACGAATTTGAAATGTAGGACAAAAACGTAATTTGGACTTAAATAAACAAACGATTGGAACATACCAACTTCATTCGATTGGTCCTTCTTATAGTTACGGGCCCTTAAACTTGTAGAATTGCAACCAAAACGCAATAAATGGCAATTTTTGGTAGCAATTGGCTTACACAGTCAAAAATTTCGATTGCTTTGTATTAAATCAAGAAATTAGTAAGAAAACATAACTTAAAAACTGTCAATAAAACAATTTTATATTTTTTCTTTTTTACCGAAAATGTTAGTTTTTTCGAGTTTTTATGATAGTTGTACGTGCTTCTGGGCCTATAGCTATATGAAAGAGTAACTAAATGAAGTTGGTTCGTTCCAACGGTGTGTTTATTTTGGTCTAAGCTACAACTTTGTGCTGTATTACTTGTCCAAATTTGAAACCGGTTTCAAGATAAAGTTGAAAAGCTTTAGAAAAGTGGTCAAAACTTGGATTTTTTAGACAACTTTTGAAATTTTGAGTATGAAGATATAATTTTTTTGATTTGCTACAAAGAAATGTTTTGTAGGCCAAGCCAAGAGCAACAAATTTGTTGAAGATTTAAAAGCAAAATTCACAATAATTTACGAGATATGGAGTCGTTAGTCCTACTCTGAAGCTGAAAAATTTAAAGTGCAATTAAAAGAAAACGGCAGCTAATCATACCAAAACAAAATAGGGTTTTTATACTACCATCACACCCTTTCAGAATTTTTTAGTCTCGACGATATCAACTTTTTTGTGTTCAAAAATGTGTCACAGTGTTATTAGTGAATGAAACCAAAGTTTGTATTTTAAGTCCTGCAAAATCTGCAATCATTTCTATTTAGCCGAATTTTTATCAAAATTTTCTAAAAAATTTATCATATTATTTGCCTGCGTGAACTTAGCTTTTCATACTTTTGCACAGTGATGTCAAATCAGCTTTTTTTCCGTCAAATCTGCAAAAAACTGTTAACACTATCAGCGTGTCTGTGTAAAACTGTTCTGTTACAGACACAACGAAAAGAGTTTGCAAAAAGACACTTTCAATTCTGTCTTGCTCAATAGCTGTTTTCGCTCAACCAAAGATCGCTTTTTTCGTTTCTGTTTTGCTCATGTCTTTCACTGACCGTTTTGCCGAGAGCCGACTTCCAAAGTGTCTTCGAAGAATGTAAGCGAGTTTGTGACTGGGGATGCCTGTGTGTGTGTGTGTGTTTGTCTCAGTCAACGATCTTTGTACATATGTGTAGTATGGAGAAATTTATCATTATTAACCTATCAAATGAAATGCAGAAAATACTAGTTTTTGGTAATTGCTTAACGCCTAAAAACCACATTTATTTAATTATGTACATTGTTCATAAGCCTACCACACGAACAAAACCTATAACACTTTTTGCTGACACTTTTTGTGTTTTGCTCATTTGAAGACAGTTTTTGCCTGAGCGCTCGCTCACAAGTGTTCCTCTCAGTTGTTATTGACGGTCTGTCTCGTTTGATTTGATCAACCGAAAATGCTCAACAGAAAACACATGAGGAGAGAAAAAAAGGGTTTTGCTCAGTGAGAGACCGAGTCGACTTTGTTTTTTTTTGTTTTGTCAGTGGGCTGATCGCACTGAAAAATGTGTTGAGGGTTATTTGCGAGCTCTGTTTTAAAGGCGAAAAGGAACATTTTAATTTTTTTTTTTTTTTTGGAGATGTGGTAAATGTTGGTTAATTGATGTCAAATACATGTAACAGATGTTATACTATATGTAATATAAGTATCTTTGGTAAAAAATTTCAATTAAAAATATCAATAAATAAGTCGGCGACATCAAATCTCCGGAGTCGTCTCGAAAAAAGGTGCTGTGCGGTAAACATCCTGGCTCGTCACTGGATCAACTGAAACAAAAAGTCAATATGCGTTTAAAAGGTGATATGCTTTCTGAGGTAACAAGGAAGAGTTATACACATGTTACGAGTTTTTTGTTGTATTTTGTAATGTTTTTCCTATGTTTTCGAGCAAAAAACCGATTTGTTTTTAAATATTTTTGTTCGCTGCATTCAAACTACTCAAGCGATTTAAAAACAATGTATCACGCAATTATTGTAAATTCAATTACCTTTCTATTCATATCTTGCTTATCTTCTTCTAAGGTATCTGAATTGAGATATGGCTTAAAATGTAAGTGTACCAACCAAAAAAATAATAAAAAATGCATATTTAAACAACTAAGAGAGCTTTAATAGAGTGGCTCGACTCCAAAATACCCTGTACACTTGAGACACACTAATGCACACACATACACACGCACGCCCTAGCTGAAAGCAGTACCCACAGCGAGGTTGCAGCTGCTGACGATCCAAAATTGCTAGGCACAATGGCAGCTTATGAAGAAAATAGTGACGAATACATATACTCACAGGAGCGAAATTATTTATATTACTGAAGAAATTATTAAATAAATATTTCAAAACCCTTCAGCTTTTTTCAAAGATTTTCGCTTTTTTTTGCTTTATTTACTGCCCAAATTAGCTTTTATTCTTACTACCCAAAAGTGTTCATCACAAATTTTACACGAGGAGACGGGTATAAAATGTGTATAATTATTTAACTGAAATCTACATTGCAGAGCTTTAAGCTGTTTTGAGCTTAAGCTAAAGTATTGGCGCCGTTAAAAGCTCGCAGTTAAAGCTTTTAGCATGTGCTTTCCAACAGCAGCCGATAGATGGCCCTGGTGGACTCTTATACTTGCGAACTCTTATACTTAAGTAAAAGAATTTTTTAAGATTTTTATTACGCTGTACCAAAGGTACACAGAGTATATTAAGTTTGTGCAAAAGTATGTAACTGAGAGAAGGAATCATTTCTGACCCTATAAGGTGTTATTATTCTTTTATATGAACAATTATCACTATTTTAGCAGTAAAATATTAAAATACAAATTCTAAAGATATTAAAATAGAGTTAAAAAAGGCTTGGCTTCTCCAATGTTTAATGCTCGAGTATTGGTCTAAGCTGTCCTCTGCCTTAGAGTACTACACACAGCTTCCCCGGTCTTCCCGAGATACTGCATCGTTCCTCAAGGCAGCGGACCACGCTGTTGCCGCATGTCTCCTTGACTTAATACTACAGATCTCCGTAGTCAAGCAAGACTATACCTATAAAGTATATATATTCTTGATCAACATCAACAGCCTGTCCGTATGAACGAAGAGATCTCGTAGATGGTAGGAGACAGAGGTTTGACATGTATGGGACATAAACTTCTTATGCTTGCAGTAGAGTCAAGTTTATTTTCCATTTTTGCTAGGCTCCCTCCCACCCTCGCAATTTCGAAAAAACATCATATCTTCCACAATTTTGTGGATAGATGATTCGTACCCTCTACGCATATTTAGTAATCAGTATTATTTATCGATTTGCCGAAGGAATGAAAAAAATCGGATGAACGATAGTCGAGTTCTAAGGAAAACAAACCATTTTGATGGGTAGCACTGGGTGCCACGGCGATGGGCAGCACTTCACACACTGAAGAACTGCAGAATGATGACAGACATATTTAGAAAAAGAGACAGAATGGAAAAAAGAAGATATTGTGGAAACCCTACAGCAGGCAGTTCTTAAGAAGTTATGTTTTTCGAAACACTCTACAACGCCAGAACCATTTAAATCCTTAAATCGTTTAGTAAATCTTCCCAATTCAATTCTTTGGAGTTTTTTAAAATTTGCCGCTTATTGTAATATATCGATAAGTATTTTAGCGTCAAGGCTAAGACAGAAAAAATGGTCACACAGGAGGGATGACGCGAGCAGAGAAGAACGCAGTAGCAGAGACAAAGTAAGTGACAGACAGGCGAACGGATACACGATGTTGTCAATATAAAGGACAGAAACAATCCGTAAGGACAATGTAAATAGTAACCCGTTTGTGTATATAGAAATCCGTGTAAATAGTATATGAATAAAAAACCGAAATCCGAAAAAACCTCCCGTTCACATATTATTGCTATCTAACTTTACTTAAGGTAGGAGCTACGTCAAACTCATCATCGGATAAACCGAACCCAATCATTTTCTTCTGCGGTTTTCAGTTCGGTTCAGCGTTTTCCAAGTGCACGCAATAGCTATTCGGTACGGCTTGGTTCGGTTCGGTTATGACAAGCTTAAAATGGAAATACCATTTTAAACACCATTAAAGGCTGCCCTCATAAAGCAGTTCAAATTTAAAGATCATTTGCTTTAAAACTTAAACTCTCCTCTCGAGTGTTTCTAAATTCTATTTGTATCTGATATTTCTTATTCAAGCCCCCCAGGTGTTCCCCACCCACCAGCCTTCCATTTGAGCAAATCCAAGTAAAAAACCACAAAATTCTAGAGCACAGTTCCCTTGTTATATTGGTTGTATGCAAATTCCATGGTCAAATGATCAAGTGGTTCACTGTGCCAGGTTCCTACGGTGGGAGCTAACACCCTCCCCGCCTCTTCCTTCACCAAAAATCGTTTGCATGACTGCAGCTGCAGGTAATTGCTCTGCCTCGGCCAAGTGAAGTGCTCCAATTTGGCTCTTCCTCTTCTTTGGAATCTATATATTCGATTTCGAGGATCGGACTCGAACTCGGACACACGCACCCATCGACGACAACTGGTCATGCAAATCGTCGCCGTTGCGCCTCTTGACTATGCCCAACTCCTACTTCGATTCGCATTCATGATCATGATGATGATGATCTCGTTGAGCTTCGCTTGGCTGCCACTTGAAGCTTTTCTTGGGCGCCACTTGCTGCAGTTGCTGCCGCTGCTGGGCTTGGGCAACTTTCGCGTAGTCGTCGTTTTTTATGACCTTAATCGATTGTCATTTCCAGCACTTGGCCAATCGAAGGTTTGTTCTCTCCCGCATGCACTTTTCACAAGACTTTTACTCGAATGCTGCCAAGTCATTTCTAATTGACCCATATTAGGGCAAGTCCAAAGTGGATGACGTTGAGAATAATGTCTCATAATGCCATGATTGATGTCGCCCTTTGGTTTTCCTTTTGGTAAGAAACTCCCAATGGGGTCAAATATTGGGGATAAAAAAGTATATACTGATGAGGTACCCGAGGAAATGTGTCAAGTGGACAGGCCTGGGGGTCTTTTCAAGTATTTCTATATTTTTTTCCTTTTTTTTTTGCCATGCAAATTAAACTTAATACGTTCAAAGGCAACCAGTTTTCATGCTGCAGAGTCTGTGGAAATTGTTTAAACGCCATTGACCGACCAGCACATCATTTACACCTGTTCAGAGTGCAAGATTTTGAGTGTTAAAAGAGATTAGAGCTACCATTTGGTGTTGGAAACTTAAATGAGTTTTTTTTTTAATTTCTGTAGAGGCTTTGGAAACTCGGCGTGTAAAATGGGACATGTTCCATTTTCCTCCATCATTTGGCTGGCATATGAGGGAAAATGACAGCAAGAAATGTGCCATGAGAATGAATTTAGCAAAACTTGAGTGTGAAATGGTTATAATTATGGATTATAAATTCATATAAATTCAAGTATACTAAATAATTTAATTGTAGAGGGAAAGAAAATTCAACCCAATCACGGCCTGTCCCAAAATCACTTCATGCTGAAAATGGGACCATGGCTGAATCTGTTTTTTAAAACAATCAGACCCAATACATCTTAAATTAATTGCTGAGCTCAGAAAACCAATTACATGTAAATATCCAAACTACTTTTAGTCATAGCTTTAAATCTCCAAAATATTCCAAGAACTTTGCAAGAACTATCAATTATTTATATTATAAAGAACGCTTACAAAAAAATCAACAATTTTATTAACTAAAACCCATTTTCCGACAGATAAACCTCCAACTTCAACCAAATTTCACGAATCTTTTTGAAAACATATCAAATTAACAATCGTCGAGTTTAAGAAAGATAAAATTAAAAACAGAAAAGTTTTTCTCACTAAGACTTATTTTCCGACCGATCGGTCCTATGGCAGCCTTAAGATATAGTCATCCGATTTCGACCAAATTTTGCGAATATATTTGAAAGCATATAAAACTAGTAATCAGTGAGTTTAAGGAAAAAACAAAAAAAAAATGTCTTACTAAGAACCATTTTCGACCGATCGGTCCTATGGCAACCATAAGAAATAGTCACCCGATGTCAATCAACTTTTAAGAGCGATTTTCTTGAAAACAAAAAAGTTTTTTTCACAAAGACCCATTTTCCGACCGATCGGTCCTATGGCAACTATTAGATATAGTCATCCGATCTTGACCAAAATTTGCAAATCTGTTTGAAAGTATTAAATATTAATAATGGCAAAAAACAAAAAAGTTTTTCTTACTAAAACCCATTTTTTGACCGATGGTTCCTATGGCAGCTATAGGATATAGTCATCCGATCCGGTTGGACGTTTCCGACGTATTAGCAGCGTGTAGTAAAAAGAAGACTCTGTGCAAAATTTCAGCTCGATGGCTTCAAAACTAAGAGACTTGTTTGCGTAGAAACAGACAGACAGACAGACGCAGCACAATCGACTCAGCTCGTCGCCCTGATCAAGAATATACATAGTTTTTGGGGTCGGAAATTAATGTTTCAATGCGTTGCAAACTTCTGGGCAAAATTATAATACCCTTTGCAAGGGTATAAAATGATTTTCCTAAAGTCTGGATTTCAGATGACATACAAATTTATTTCGGCACAATACTTTATTCAAATAAAACTCCTGTGTAATAGCATGCTGATTTCAAAACATTTCAAATTGTTTCTATTGACATACAATTTTATTTTTATTTATTACAATAAACTCTACCTAGTAATCATCCCTAAAGATTCTCTTTCGGAGGTGTCACGGCAATCTCTTCCAACCCAAAATCAATTCTCGGTGTCCCAGAAATCTTTTTCGTTTGTTTTCTAATCTCTCGTGTTTGGGAAAGATATTTAGCCAAATTCACCAAATAAACAGTTTTGACAAGCAAAATAAATTTTGGATAAGTTGCTTTCAAATGATTTAAATAATTAATTTGTTTAAATATTGAAATTTTCGTTACAAAACCAAAATCTGCCATATCAAATAAAACCTATTGGCTACTTAACCTTAGCAGGCGTCATCTATGTACCAACAAACGGGCTAATGGTTGCCAAGTTATACTTTATGACTCAATGTCTCAAAAATATGCTCAAATTTTGTATTTTAAGACTTAAATATGAATTATAATTTAAAAATGCACATAACACAATAAAACAGTTTCAGTGCAATTAAACTTCAAATAAACACATAACTGGAAATGGAAAATTTTTTTTGGCGAGGGCTGCAATCCTTTTTGAGGATTGAGGAGATGGACCATAAAGGACCATTAAGGATGGAACATAATTTATAACCAATCATCTAACGGAATTTTTATAAATAAACGGACTCAAGGCCTGTATTCAGCACTGCGGAAAATTGCTGCCAGGAATTTGCGATTTGTTTCTTTTGTGTGTGGAACATAATTAAAACAGGGTGACCATGCACCTAAAAGGGGCAAGGTCACTCTGATCAGACAGCTGATATTCACTGTTAATTATTATATATACATTTAAATAAATATAATAATATTTTAAAGAAGAAGCATGCTGCTGGGACTAGGTGCTACTTTATACTAGGGGATCGCTGAGTATGACTCTTTGCAGTGTGGCCTGGATGGCGCAAAAGATTACTGCAGCATGTTGTTATCTGCACTTCTTTATAATGCTATTATCTCCATAGTAGTATGATGTCGCGAATCAAATGAAGTCTTTCATGACGTTAATCGCTCAAAGAGTCAACACGATCGCTATGTGACCCAGAAAAGTTGCTCAAGTGCGACTCCTAGGTCACCTATACCGCCGCTTGACTAGGAAAATCTATGTGACTCTGGCAGTAGCTACGATTGCAGGTATGGCGTAGGAGCTCGATCGGCTTCTCAAATCTTGACCAACTGGTGAACCCCACTCCAATAGACTTGCCTCACAAGACGTCTTAACCGAAGACATCCCTCCGACCTTTGGGTACATGGAATTCGGCATAATCTTTGCACGCTGCTGGTTCCCCAGCAAGATGACAGCTCATAACTAAAACAAAAAGCATTCTCCCCAAATTTTTGCTCATCACATCCAAAATAATTATTAGCAATAAATTCCTGAGCTTCCTGAGCTGAATGGTATTAAACATTTTTTCTCATGAGTAACGGGTATATCGAAGTAGAGCAGGGCCGAATTTAACTTACGCTCTCGTTTTTTCCTTTCCTTTTCTTTCCTTTTTTCTTTATGTAAAAGCCCTGAATTTTACATGGACACAACATGATTTTTGGTGCCAAACTCCAAATAAAAAATGTAGTAGTTGTTAATCCATTTTCATAATTTGATTACTAAGGGAAATAGAAGTACCATCTAAATATTTAAATATTACTTAAGATTTATGGGACTTAATAATTTTTTTGAAGCATAAATTTTATTAGTGCCTCCAATTTTCCCACTTTCAGCTTAATACTTTTTTTTATATAAATTTGTAATAAAACTAACATATCCTTAAGCTGTATTTTCACTTGTTTGAGCATTCGTATGATATGACTAATAAAAACCTCAGTTTACTGTAAGTTGGCTGTCAAAATGCTCATATGAGAAACACAGAAAATCTACTTCTCATATTATCAGAACATTTTTTGAGCCTTTCAGTTTGACTATTCCGCTATGAGAAACGAATATGAGATATCAGACAAGTGAAATAACAGCTTAAAATAGTCTCTCCATTTGATATACGTGAACAGGTCTGTATATATATATTTTGGTTTTAATGTTGTCCAAAAATAATTAGTGAACATCACTGTGAATGATTTGCTCGAAACCTTTGTCCACACCACAACTACACACTCGCCTGGAACTTGCTCTCAGTGATTAGACTAGTTTTTAATTTTGATGTTGTGTTTAAATATTTTGTGCCACACCTATGCAAGCCAACCCAGGCCACTTAGAACGCGCATTGCACTTGTTTTGAGTCAAGTAAAAGCAGCTGGAAGCCAAATTTAACGATGACATAAATACTATAGATAACGAAGCGAAGAGCCGTTTAGCCAGGCTTTCGAGCGAGTTTCCCTATATAAAATATTGTGTTTCTTGCAGAAAAGCACATTAAATTAAGAGCAGCTAGGAGGTCTGCGATTTGCAAGGTTAGTTAGTTAGTAGATGGCAGGGTGTGGTGCAGCGGGTAGTATGTGTGCCTGCTTTGCGGAAGGCGTAGGGTCAATCCCACTTCGGAACATCTAGTGGAAAACCTTTTTTCTTTCATAAAGACCTATTCTCAGATGAGATAAAAATGTAGTTTGGCACTATATTTCATATAAATAGAAACAATTTTGAACAGTTTGAAATCTGATTGCCTTTGAACGGCAGTCCTATTTATATGAAATATCGTACCGAACTAAAAAAAGTTTTACACATCTGGTCACCTTCACCAGGTATTGGCGCCAGCTTGTGAAGTAACTAGCCATGAAAAAGCTGCTTACACTTGGCCGTACGGACTCAGCGTTAGGCTGTAGGTCCCTTTCTATTGTGTGAAAATTTCAGGCACACACGCCAAGAGCTCGGCTTGGCCCTTTGGGGCTGTAAAGCCAAGAATTTATTATTGTTTCTATAGTTTGCTCGTGAAAATATGAAAGATTTATATTGTCATTTGTTAGTGAAATTGCCCTTAAATATACAAAAGTGCCTTTAAAATGAAACTTGGAGAAATGCAACATTGACTTAAGTAAAGCAGAAGCGGTAATCGCGTAATCGATAACGAAAACCTGCATAAGTTAATTTAAGAGAAGACTCACACCAAAGAAGCAGCACCTTCAAAGAAATGGTTGATGAAATACTTGAAATGGCTAAGAATGATTCTTTATTTAACTGTTGGTCTCTTTTTATGCAATTTTGGTTTAACACATGCAACACAGGTATTTCTAGTAGGTATGACTTATTTATTTGTTACAGGTGTGTCACTTTTTTTTAGGGTTGTATAGTCTAGTAGTCTAGTAGCGATAACGGCGGAAGTAAGCATTACATTTCAATTGGTCTGGACAGTCTCCAAAAAAATGATTAATCGTGTGAGTATTTCGAAGTATCGTTCGCCGATGTTCTGAAAGAGGCAATCAAACCCATTCATATTCAACTAATGTTGTATGAGAGGATAGCACTTAAAACTAACAATCGTCGGATTTTACGGCTAAACAAGTCATATCATTCATGTGTCATTAGAAAACGATCAATTTGGAATGGTATATAACCATTTGTTTGCCAGAAGATTTCGGAGACAAAATATTTATTCATGCCGAGGCTTGGGCCAAGAAAGCAATCAGCTCTTCAGTCAGCGGTCGATGAAGTAGGTCAGAGCTGCGTCGCTTTATTTGAGCACACCAATACACTCTCACTTTTTGGCCTCTTTCTTGCTGACCTTCTTAAACGACAGCGGGCAAGCGACTGAAAAGCTATTTGATCTCAAGGCAGAAGCTTCGGCATGAGTTCGTCTCGTGTCGGTGTGAATAGCGAAATGTGTTTGTGACCATCGCTGATTTTGTGTGTAAAACAAGGTTCCCCAAGCAGAGAGCGCGAAAATGTGATTGTGTCCCTCTCTAACACACAGTGGTGCATGACTTCGGCAAGCATTTAGTGTGAATTAGAGAGTATGTTCGGCCTCCAGGAGCTATGGCTGAGGAACTCTGGTGTAAAATTCCTAAGCTCAGTTAGATCTCCGCCGTTACGCTCTCTGTGTGCAAGGGGCCTTAGTGGACAGGCTTAATAAGTTTATTAAACATGGGTTTCAAACTTTTTCGGTATATAAAAATGGTTCGAAATTATTCCATCCAACTTTCTAGGCCTTAAGCTATGACAATACTTGGACCGCACTGTCGAAATGCTTGCTGGATATAAAATCAAGCCCTGTTCCGGCTACCAAGCTAAGGATTCGGCTCTGAAACGTTTTGCAGCCTTGTTTTGATGAGTACTGCAGGGAGTTTTGTCTTTGGATTCTATGACTTCTTTTTTTGTCCCGCAAAAAGTGATTAAAAATGACTTTCCCATGGACATGTTGACTCGCGATTATTTGAATCCCTACTTGTTGTCCAGTCGAAACCATCTTGGCAAGTGCAATATAAATAGCAATTCATCATCAAACGCCTCCTCCCCAAGTTCATTTGCCTTTCTTTCTCTCAAAATGAAACTCAATTTCAATTTGCTTAGTTCTCTCCGCAATTGACAGGCTCTCTAACCCCTCCACACTGTCCCTCGGGTCAATTGGTTGCCATAAATCTTCATAGAACAATGTTGACTGGCGGCGACAGTGCAAAAAATAAAAAAATAAAAAAACTTTTCATTACAAATTTTCAAATTATAGAAATGCCATAAATCAAATTCTCGTTAACCGAGCGAGACGTTGAAATTTCGTTTTAGATTAAAATGGAAGAAAAAAATCGCAGTGTCATATATAATAATTAAATTTATTTAAATTGCAATTGGCAATCGAGCCCCGGCAGAGTTCTCTGCCGGCTGCTGATTAAGGCTGTCGAACGAGATAATGACAAGTAACACCCAAAAGCCACCCAGTGGATGTGGATGCAGTCGTGTGTGCAAGTTCCCGTTGCTGCGGCCGGTTGCATGCAACCGCTGATTAAAACGGGCAACTCCAAACTTAATTCTTAGGCTTTTCAGTGAAAATGCCTGTAAAATATAATTTCCACAGAAACTTCTTCTTCAACTTGAGTTGCAATTACAACGTTTCTCTTGTTACTTTTGTTTGGCTGCTTTCTCAACTATATTTTTCTGATTCTGTTTTTTTTTCCTCTCCACTTCATGGGCGACTTCGTTTAGTTGTGGTTTTTTGCATGATTATTGCTCCAGTTACCCAGCGATAACAACAACTTTTTATAGAGACGACCGAGTTTAGATGTTTTACTGCAATAATTTACAAATATTTACAAGAGATTGAAGCAGGGTTTTGTTGCAAGTCCAAAAGAGCAGCATTTCGTTATCCCTGAGGAGGGTCAAGAGAGTGAAGCAACTTCCATATGTTCGAATAGAGTTCATTAACCATAATAATCAGACATTTTGTGTTAAGCAAAAACCTCTCATAATGACATTTTTAGATGACTAAATTTTTTAAGCCAAGCAAAAAAAAAAACTACCTAATCAAATTTTTTTATGAGCAACTCCCCGTTAAGAAATGCTCATTGTGAAAATGAAAGTAATTGCTTGCCATTTTTTTTTGCCTCTGTGTGGGACTAGACAACGCTTTTGGACAAAACGATTTTCAACAAGTTTTTTTTTTTCATTTTTGTTTCTCTGTTTTGTGGTCCAAATGGCTGATTGCAGTGGTCAGTGCATTTCCACACTTCATTTTTTGTACAACACAAAAATGGAAACTGAAAATTAATTAAACACATAAACCACACGAAAGTGGCTCGATCAACTGTGACGCATCGAAAGATAAAAAGAAGCAAAACTGTTGTCAACAAATTGGAGCGGGACCAAGACCAAGCCCACAAATAACAACTAAAAATGCAATTAAAAAAAAATTCGAAATGGAAAAACAATAAAATAACAGAAAAATGTGCAACGGGCGGGCGCTCAAAGCCGAAGAAGAAGCAGCAGGCGGCAGCATCAGCAGCAGCAGGAGAAAAAATGAACAAATATTTTACAACACTTTCGCTCGTTAGAAGCGGGCGGAGGCGACTGCAGCAGCGCCAGCATCGACATCGCCGGTGCTGCACGAAAGTCTCCCCTCCGTTTTGGTCTTTTGCTCTTGGATGTCGTCTCCTTCTCGTATATGCACACAGAGAGAAAAAATCAAGTATTTCGAACTTGAACTCAGTATTTTCAAACTTGATAGTCAACTGAGTCTACAATTACTGCCACCAAGTAGGCCGAACTTGTATCAAGTACGTTTAATCAAGTACTGCATACTTGAATATAGTATTTTCGGACTTGAAAAATGAGTGCGAAACATACTTAAAATGAGAACATTTGAACTTGAGCCTAGTACGTTTCAAACTTAGAAAATGAGTTCAAAGCGTCCTTAAAATAAGTACGTGCATACTTGATCCAAGTAATACTACAACTTGAAACGAGTATTCAAAAACTGAAAAAGTGAGTCCGAATCGTACTTGATGTAAGTACTACATACTTACCCCAAGTACTATTTTAACTTGATTTAAGTATGTTTAAACTTAAAAAGTGAGTGCGAAATGTACTCGAAATAAGTATGTAGATACTTAATCCAAGTATGCATATACTTGAATGAAGTTCTAAAGATCTTGATTAAATAAAACAATATTTCGCTGATCGATTATAGTTTTGTTAGATATATATAGGATATTTTTTATTGAATATATATTTTATTGAACACTTTCAACTAAAATACTTAAATGTACTTAATTCTAAACTATGTTTAAAAGCGTTTTATTTTCTTGCTCAAAAAAAATTGAGCCTTTTCGATGTTTCTTTCAGAACACTGCTTAAATCCTGCAATCATAAGAAAAACGTTAAATTAGAATTTAGTTTTATATCTCAATCGCCCTGTAAGCGTTTGTACATTGAGTTCAAATTTAATAACGTTATATGAAAGGTACTAAGGTTAAATACGATTAATAGATCACGGATCCTCAAGCAGCTGAAACCGCAAGCTCAATATTAAGTGGATTAAATTCTTAAATAAAAAGGGACTACCTGATCTAGTAGTCACGGACTTGCTTTACACCTTACATAAAATTTATAATATTTGATATCAAAATACAAACATTTATAAGCAAATTAACTGGTATTCGGAACAGGCACAAATATTCAAAATCGTAATTTAAGAATTCTTACCCTATTTAGCACAAATTTGAGACTATATTCCTGTGACTGCGATGGGCTACTTGTCTGCAGCCAACTTTGTTCCTTTGTTTCCATGGATACCTCGTCATCAATCCCGAACTCGAAAGAGAGAGAGAGTTGTCAGTTATATTGTATTTCTAATTATGGTTTTATATTCTCACCTTCGATTTTTTCCAGCATCAAAGCTTCTCTCGAAACTCCACCCTTAGACCTAAAGGAGGCACTGCCTCCTCTAAGTCACCCTTTTGAATGTACTGCAAGCACTTATATGTAACTTGTGCAGCTGAAAAGAATCATACATACATATAAAGGATGAAAAGTGCATACATATTTACTTGTGAGTATTTTGTCGTCTGTACACCAAATTCCAAGAATATACGCAGTTCATAAATACACATGTACATGGCTTAAAGTGCGTTTTATTAAAAACAAAAACGGCAAAAATGAGTAAGGCACTCAAATATGCACTTTTAATTGTTCTTGTGAATGTACACCAGAGATGGGCATGCACACATATCGTCACACTTTTCACACGCATACAAGCACAATTTGCGTGCGCCTCATTCGTGTTCTATAAATAGCTTTCAATGCTTATAGCGTACGTGTGATTTTGTGCAGTCGGCCGCGGCAGAGTCCTATGCACACGCAGGCAGCGCGCTGCCTCGTGTGCATTAGAACGTCGCGACGCGCCCATCTCTGATGTACACCCATATACTTTTGGACTTATGTATGGCAGCAACCAAAAACACATATGCCTCGGCACTCAAACACAAATACATACATATGTACAATGTAAATATGTAAATGCAATGTATGAAAAAACTTACCCTTCAAATATGGCAAAACTTCCGGCATTTCGAAATTAATTAATAGTTTCATAAGCTCATGTTCGTCCTCGGAATCAAAACTACTTGCACCGCACTCATTTTCACGCATTTCTCCCGACATTTCTCTCCGAACACAAAATTACACTTCTGAACCGCACAGTTACTGATCTCAAATGACGCAGCTTTGTGTCATAATTTGGTTGTGTGTTATCTGTCTGTCTCTTTCTCACTTTTGATTTCTCAGGCATGCACCACGCACATCTTCGAAATTCCGTAGGCAAGCTAAACAATAACAACATCGTGTGCATAAGCGTGTGTGTATATGTCTGTGTATAAGCGCGCGCGCCGCTGCTATTCCCAGTGCGAAAGAGCATATTGGGTTTGTGTCAAGGTTAAACGGCTTATTTGCACTAAGTGAATGAGGGGTATCTGCAAGTCGATCATGGCCATTCACACTAATGTGTGTATGCGTTCATCTCAGAACATTTGGCAACTCTGCTCACTACATGTTTTTTGCAACTTGGCAACCCTCAGCAGATCTTATAATTGCTAAATATCAAAATACATTAAAATTCACTCTGCAAGGATATAAAGAACTGGCCAGCCAAATGGTCACAGTAGAGGCGCCATCTAATGGTCAGCTTGGGAAACCCTCAACTAGCATTGTTCAATGCGAAAATGAAATTAATGTATGAAAATTATTTAATACCTACATTTATTTACTTAAATAATACGAGCTGCAAGGTTATATAAAATTCGGCGGAGCTGAAGCTATCTTTCCTCTGTTGTTTTCTATTCATTTCTAGTTAAATAAGACAAAAACTTTATTCAAGTTTCATAATACTGATTTTAAGTTTGTTTTTTACTAGATTTAAGATTTTTTGTACTCAATTTGAGTAAAACGTACTTAATTCAAGTATTTTTTTTTGAGATTGCCACTACTAAATTCGAGCTCGTTTTAACTTAATTTTAGTACGACTTTTTTCTCTCTGTGCACTCATTGGCGCTTTAATTGCTCGGTGAAAATGTGCAGCTCAGCTGCGGTAATGCGCTTTTGCCGCGCTCTACTCTAATTACCCACGGAGATGAAATCGGTGATGCTGTCGATGCCGCTGATCCCTTTCGATTTGAAAGATGCCGCCAAAGTGAACAAGTGAAATTTTCAAGTGAAATTAATCAAACAACATGATAATTTGATTTAAGTTACTGAGGAAAAGTCCAAGTACAATAAAATTGGGTGGACAGCGAAAACGGTTTAGTTCGATATTTTACTTCTTAAAAAGGCAGCAAACAGGTCCAGAAACGAGACCCTTAGAAGCTGGTTCTGAAACTTCGGAAAATATATTTTCTGTGACTAATTGAGAGGCGGGTACAAAATCATTTCTATATTCAGAATTCAAAAAGTTCTATAAGGAAAATAAAGCAAAAGTCAGGCTGTAAACTTGTTAAATCAACTTTATGTTCATATGTGAAAGGAAGAAGCTAACTTAAAAATTCAAAAACCGAGAATTTTTAAAAAAGACATGGAGATATCGTTACAAAAGATAACCATAATGAATATGGTTCATTCGACTACACAAGGCAACAAAATTAGGGCCGTTTTCTCATGTTCATGTTTTTGCTCAAATCGAAATCCATCTAGATTTTGCATCTAGATGGTTTTTGTGCAATTGGTTGTCTCATGTAGGTTGATTATAAATTCGGGCATTTACGCCACGGTCACACCGGGAGGACTGGAATGGTCAAATACTAGGTTGGCAGCACCTCTGCACTCGGCTGAATTATGTTTTTTTTATTGCGCGCCAATTTTAAAAATTAAAGCAAGAATTTTACAGAGGAGAAGGTTTTTCTTTTGGAACGACTTGTTACTATGATGGAAGATTAAGCAGTAGGTCGAAAGCCATGTTCACACAGGCAAATAATTTGGACAAATTTTCATGAAAATTGGGCTAAATATGCCAAATTGTGGAACTTTCCGGCCATATTTGATCAAATTATTTGCGTATGGAACCACAGTTTAAGTTTTTAATCCTGTAAAATCATTAATCATGGCTATTTTTATAAAAATTTAGCCAAATTAATTGGATGTGTAAACTTAGCTTAAGCAATGAACTAGGGGAATTAGAATGTGCATCTGTAATTTCAGCAATGTCTGCAGGTGTTCTTATATATTAAAGGCACATCCAATATTTTCCATTTTTGCTTTACTTAATAACAATACAGACTTTACTGTTTTTAGCAGCAGTTGTTTTTTGTTTTCAAATATTTTCCAGTCTGACCATAAGCGCGGATACACAAAAATACTAAATTTGCATAAAAATGTACATGGATTTGAAATCAAATGAGGTTGAAGTAGATTGCTACGAAATTCATCTAGATGGTTAGCATTGAACATGAGCAAAGCAAATGCAGCAAATCCACCTAGATTTGCAAAAACACCAACATTTTTCCAGTATATTGAAGGGTCACTGGTGATTCTAGACAATTTTTGTGTGTTGAACACAAATCTGTATTCAGAAATGGTCTATCACGTAGAGATTTTTAGTAATTTGTGCTTAAATATACAAAAAAAAATGCTTTATTTGACTCTTTAATGCTCGTTTTGTGGAGAACCTATAATTTTGCTTTTACTTTCTTTGATATTATCCGAAAGATCTACTCCTTAGCTTTGAAATAAAGTATTCCAAACAATTTTACGATTTTTTTCAATGAAGATATACCATTTTTAGTAATTGTATCAGAGTTCACAAAAACATAATATATTGTTGCTGCCCCAATGTTTGCAATGGGTTTTGATGAAAAATTTTCATTGATATTCCATACAAATTACTAGCCGGTTGTACTGTTTCTGCAAGGCATACTTTTGTGCAGTAGACAGTTTTGGTTTTTTATTATTATCGAGACTATGTATTCAAAATGGTATATCTTTGCTTTAAAAAATCGTAAAATTCTTTGGGATAGTTTATTTTAATGTTAAGAAGTAGTAATTTACTATAATATTATATCTATACAAAATTAAAGGTTCCCCACAAAACGCGTCTGAGAAGGGTCAAAATAGGCACTTTGTGCAACTTTATGCTCAAATTACTAAAAATCTGGACGTGATGGACCAAAACAGATTCGTGTTCCGCACACGAAAATCATCTAGAATCACCACCAACCAACCCTTCAATATACTGGACCTTGTTGCCTAGTGCTATTAACTAAAATATCTTTTAAAGTCCTTGACAAAGTTTGCTCAAATTCACAGAAAATAGAAGCGAAAATGACTTAACGACCTAAGAAGACAAGGCTAAAGCCTCATTTACACGACCTGATCACTCAGCTGAGTTTTCGTCTGAGTTGCTGTCTGACCGTGTAAAAAGGCGTCTGAGGCTACTCAGCTGAGCGATCAGATGAAATAGAACCGGTTCTATTTGGCCTGAGTGCCATCTGTTACATTAAAGGGTTGCCTAATTGCAGTGTGCTGGCGCTGCCACTTTCTGCCTGACGATATACATTTGTTATCGATTTTTGGCTATCGGTTAAGTTTTTTTTGTATGTGAAATTAATTCGAATTAAAATTAAACAAATAAATTGCCGATCGCCCTGACCCAACCAAATAAGAAAGTAAGTGTGTGTAAATTGTATAACTTTTGCTTTCAGTATAGACAGAACACTACTTTTGTAGGCATCTGCATCTGAACCAATAGTTCTGTAACTGACTCATCTGAGCTTCTCAGGCATGTGTAAAAGCGAAACTGAGTTGCTCTGATGAGTTTAGGTGTGACGAAAACACAGCTGAGTGATCAGGTCGTGTAAATGAGGCTTAAGGAACCGATCCGCTTACCGAACCTTTGTCTTAACGATAGTTTGAAACCCCCGAACCGAACATTCTGCAAACTTTCAGGGGTTAGCAGAATTGATTTTCATACACCTGTAGAGGGTATATAAAATTGTCGAAATGTTTGTAACGCATAGAAGGAAACATCTCCGACCACATAAATTCTATATAATCTTGATCAGCATTACAAGCTGAGTTGATAGCTGAGCTGAGCCATGTCCGTCTTTTTCTATGCGATCTCTTCCGTCAGTTTTAAAGCTATCTTATCCAAACTTTGCACGAAGTCTTTTGGCACAAAGACGCTGCACATTTATCGGAACCGGCTGGATCGGATGACTATAGCATATAGCTGCCATAGGATCAAATGGGTCGAAAAAGTAGTTCTAGTGAGAAAAACTTTAGTCTCTTGAACGCGAACGTCCTCAAACCTTGTTTTTATTAGTTTTCTATGCTTTAACATAATTTCACCAAGTTTTATTAAAATCGTACAACTATATAGTATAGCTGCCATACAAAAGATAGTTCTGCAAAAAAAGACTTAGTAGGAAAAACTTTTTTGTTTTCGATGCTATCGCTAACAAAGTTTTTACTGGTCAATATAACATGCTTACACACAATTCTGCCAAGTTTGATCCACATCGGATGACTATAGATTATAGCGGCCATAGGAACGATCGGTCGATGTATGTACTAGAAATGTAGTTCTAGTGAGAAAAACTTCTTTGTTTTCAACGCTAACGCCACCAAACCTCGTATCTATCAGTTTTTTATGCTTTGTCATAATTCCTGTTAGTTTGATGAAAATCGGACATCTATATAGTATAGCTGCCATACAAAAGTTAGGTCTGAAAAAAAGTCTTAGTAGGAAAACCACTTTTGATTTTCAATGGTATAGCTCCCTAGCTTGTTATTGATCAATATTATATGCTACCACACAATTCTGTCAATTTTGATCCAAATCGGATGACTATAGCATATGGCTGCCATAGGAACCATCGGTCGAAAAGAAAGTTCTAGTGAGGAAAACTTTTTGGTTTTCAATGGTAGCGTTTTTATACTTTCCAGTTGTGAATATTAATTGTTTCCACACAATTTTGGGGAATTTTGTCAAAATCGGATGAATATATCGCATACCTGCCATATAACAAACTGTCAAGCAAATGGTCAAAGTAGTGGCGCCATCTATTGCTGAGTTTGGGAAAAATTTATATAAATTATACAAGCTGCAAGGGTATAAACACTTCGGTCGAGCCGAAGTTAGCTTTCCTCTATTTTTTTAGTATAACACTTCGTTTAACAATACATTGAAGTAGACTTTTTTTAACATTTTCAGCAATTCACATGAATTCGAACCAAATTCTCACGCCTCACTGAGTTTTAAGGTATCAGACGCAGTCAGCTCTTCAAGACAAGCACTTCGATGTAGTTTACTACAAATATGCACTGTTTCAAAAGAAAAGATAACGAAGCAGAAAATTTCAAAGACATACAAGAAAGAGAACGAGAACTAGCGCTCTAACAGTCTGTTACACACTATTAATCTATAGACTTATAGTTTATCATTAATTGCACTAGTTGCGCCGTCTGCCTGTGCATGGATTTTGTTGTTGTAACACACTTCGAAATCAAGGCTATTTCTTTACGTCTGAGTGAAGCGAGTTGCCGAAAAATACCACTCAGAGCAATGGGAGCAAATGCGTGCCCACCGCTAAACTCAACCTTCAACAACAGGGTATAGAAATCCATGCAAAATCAGCCTCCCAACATCAGCCTGGAGATCCGAAGAAGAGTTACTTTTGGAAACCGATGCTACTACGGGCTCAGTAGAGAGTTCAAGAGCAGAGCCGTTTCTCGAAGAACAAAAACAGCGCTATACAAGTCACTCATGGAAGTCAAGCATGGACAATGACAGCAGCGGATGAGAAGGAGATTGGCGTGTTCGAGCGTGTTCGGAGGATCTATGGTCCTTTAAAAGTTGGCGATGGATACCGCATTGGAATGAATCACGAACTGTATGAGCTCTATAAGGACATCAGTCTAGCAACAGCGGCTGCGCTGGTTAGAACTTGTAATCCGGATGGATGAAGAAGCTCCAGTAAAGAAGACGTACAAAGCGAAGGCGGCTGACTTTGGAGGACAAGGCAGGAGGGGTCGCCCACCACTAAGATGGGATGATTGGTGTGAACAACTGGTGGCAGCTTGCACCATGCAGAAGCGAGTGGAGGGCATTCATAGCCCGTCAAGCGGTTGTGATGCAACATCGGGCCAATAAAGAAGAAGAAGGTCCCTTTTGACATGCGAAGTAACGAGAAGTTTCATATAGAAATTGAGGGAGGAAGCAGCAAACTAACGATTTCGCCACATTTAACATTTGACAGTCTTGCAGCTAAGAATTAATGTTACGTTTAACAGTACATTTTTGGAATCAATGTAAATAGGACGTGGGCTTTGAACAGTTGAAATAACATTGAGGCCACCTAATGTCACGATACATCAGAGGATGCCTTTCAGTTGTATCATTAACAGACTTTGCTTAGAAGCTGCCAAGCCTTGAATTGTCCTCAACTAAGCCTTCTTTCCTTCCCATTCTTACTGATTGAAATCATGCTTTCCAAACTTTAAAGTCTTAGAGTTGATCCTTCTTTCTTTAAAAGATAAACTACATTTCGTTTTAAGGGGAAGAACGGGCAGGGCTGTGAGGCCGCAATGGGCCACTATGTACCCATCGCTGTTTTAATCGATTAGCTAATATGAAGACGTGGTTTTGATCTATGTCATTAAACATTAAACGGGAAATAAAAGATTTTCTGCTTAAATAAATAAAATTACCAAACTTAACAAAGCCATCGCTAAAGTCAGCTCTAAAACATTTATGAATACAATAAAATGTGAAAATTTTAAGTGGGTAGTTTATCCATTTGAATATTTTTGGGTGGGTAGAAGTACCCGGGAATGTACTCTGATATATATATATATATGTATTCTGTATATATATTCATTAGGAGGATACGGCTAACACAGCGGTACGTTTGGTCAATTGCCCGCGAACAATATATCCGCAACAGGTTCAGCTAGATTTTTGTATTCCAACACCATTTCTGTACTCCCTCCTCCTTCTCCTACGCCACCACCGACGTCCCACACCAGCGACGACACCATTAAGAACTATAAATATCCAACAATATGCACATAAAAATTATTCACATAAACAAATAGAAATCTCTGCATAGAATTAAAAACCAATGAAAAAATTTGAATGCACGTGTGTTAATCATAAATTTTAAACATGTTTCAAATGCAGCCGACGGCGGCGTCCAAAAAAGCGAACGCAGCCATAATAAACGCATGAAAATATGCCCGGGGCGTGCGCCAAGCGATTTCACCTACAGGCAGATCGTGGAGAAGGAGTAGGAGTAGGAGGAGGTGCAGCTGGCTGTGGGGTATATGAAACGGGGGCTGGCCCCCGCATAAACGCACCCAATTTTCAATGCGTGTATGCGGCAAAAGACTTTTGGCCACATGCCAGTGCGTAGCAGCCGCACAAGGGGAGGCATGGGATGGGGAGAACCGCGCCTCAGGCCTAAACCGTGGGCGCAGTCATCATACAGAGTCTATTAAGAGAGCCAAGAGCTTGGAAGTTCAGAGTGGTTCGATGGTTTTGTTGCCTTAATGCTGTTGTAATGGGCGCACAAATTGCCATTGTTGTTGTTGCTGTTGGCTAAGGTCTTTGAGCCTGGCTTGTACACCATGTAAAAAAAAAAGTTCGTGCTGTGAATTGACGATTTGAGATTTGTTTTTCAGCAACAGTGGCAAATTCTGTGGTATTTTTATACGAGAAGCTTTTACAACTGACGGTTGAATGACGGAGAAGATTTAAAGAATTTCGTCTTTTTATGGCAACTAGAAAACCAACAAAATTATTGACAAATTTATTGATTTATGGTTTTCTCAGCAGTCTAGCTATCAGTTGTGAATTGGTTGACAATTAACCATTTAAATACCATTTACCATTTTGATGTTTGGATTTATTAATTCAAAGAAAGCTAAGCTATCTCCAACTTTTCCTACTAACTTTTTAAAATCTTTTAGTTTGAGCAACAATGTCTATGGTATTTTAGCGAACCTGGGCTCTGACCCCGGAAACTAGATACCTGGAACCGGATTTGATACTGAAGGCAGCGTCACGGATCGATACATTGATGACAGGCCATGTTGATTGATCTATAGCCTTGACCCATGAAACTATAACAAGAAGGTAGCGCAATCGGAAGCGCCTTTTCGCAAGCGCGCGAATTTATGGAACCATAGAGCTGAAACAGACACAAAATCCAAGGCCACTAAAATGTTACCTACGTTTTTTGACAGCTTTCGATAGAAGTTTCGCCCTACATCAGGATACACGGTTCGATACAACAGATTACAACTTTGAGTCATCGAACCAAGGACGACTGAGAATATCGAAACTGCGCAGTGCTCTACCTTGTAGTTATCGTATCAGGACCTTGACCTATCTGTCTAATTAGTTTTACACGCGTGCTGAAATTAAAGACTTGTCTAAACTGTTAACTGAATTTATTGGCGGACTTCCTTTCTTTGGGATAAGTAGCAGCTACTGCTTTGGCTGCGTACCTCCTGCTTTCCTGCCTTTGGCCCCATCACCTAACAAAAACTAGTCTCGCTCCGCTAACAACCAAGGCGTGGTCAATCCAAGGTAACCAAAATTCGCTACAGAATCAATTTGATATGCTCCCCACTATTTTGGTAGAATATGTTTGATATGTTGAAGTGTGATCTGTAATCAATATTAACAGATGGACACTGCCTAATCGGAAGACACGCCGCGAGGCTTGGCTTCAGACTTCTGTAGAAGCTGCAATTCAGTGGATGAAGAGGAGAGTGTTCAGCACCTCTTCTGTCTCTGTCCAGCGCTCAGCAGAAGGCGACTTGCAGTTTGGGTCGTCCTTTCCTAAACGATTTGTCAGACATCTCTGAAAATGGTGTTGCCCTTTTGCTAAGATTCGTGCTATTTTCTAAATGGTTTAATGGGACAGACCCTCCCTCTACGATTACAGCGAAGAAACGGTGCGTTAAGTGTGATAACGATGTGTTTTTAAATAGTGGAAGCTAGTAGTGCTACGGTCACACCTGTGTTCAAGTCTGGTGTCAAGAGGAAGGTGCCCAACTACCGACCTATTGCTAAGCTTAGCAATATATCTAAGCTCTTTGAGCGGATTGTAGCCAAACAGATTTCTTTTTTTGTAAAGATGTAATTAACCCAACTCAACATGGTTTTATGCCAGGTCGCTCGACCACATCTAATTGAGCATCAGTTCCTTTGACAAACGCTGTCAAGTTGATGTTATTTATTCAAATTTTTCTTAGGCATTTGATAAAGTTCGTCATGACGCTCTACTCGCCAAGCTTTTTAAGCTAGGGTTTCATTCCTCTTTATTGTGCTGGATTCAATCTTACTTGGACCGCTGGACTTACAAAGTCAAAATAAACAACTCGCTTTCTACTCCATATGTGGCTATTTCAGGACTTCCCCAGGGGAGTGCCCTTGGTCCTTTACTTTTCATTATTTTAATTAATGACATTTGTATGCATTTTCGTAACACAGAGTTTCTGCTGTATGCTGATGATCTTAAAATTTACCGATCAATTAACTACTTAAGTGATAGTCGATTGTGGCAGTCTGATCTAGATAGGGTGAGTGCATGGTGTGCTCTCAACTTACTTCCTCTTAATCTCAACAAATGCTTTATTGTTAGATATAGCAAATGTTTCTACAATATTACGACCAACTACTCGAATTCTAATCAAACTTTATCGAGCCGGGTTGAGGCCATTGATTTGGGAGTGAAATTCGACAAAAAATTTACCTTTAATGAGCACAGAAATTATATTTTGCCTAAGGCCTACTCCATGTTTGGCTTTGTCAAGCGCAATGCCAACCAATTTAAGGATCCTTATACTAGGTCCTTATACTGATTTGGAGTATGCATCATTTATTTGGAATCCCTCTAGTGCAGTTCATACAAAGTGGCTTGAAAGGGTGCAGAAAAAATTTCTAAAATTCGCGCTCCTTCCGCTCTATTTTTCTGATCCTTTGCCGCCTTATTTTAGTAGATGTGCCTTGGTGCATCTTTCCACCCTAGAAGATAGAAGAACTATTGCGTCTTTATTGTTTTTATACGACCTTGTTTTTGGCTGCATTGACTGTCCTACCTTGTGAGTGAAGATACATTTAAATGTACCAGGCAGAAATCTTAGAACCTTCCAACCCTTTTCCAACCAATTTTCCCGAACTAATTATTCCCTTAATGAATCTATAACTAGGGCTCCTAAAAACTTTAACTCCTTACCCGTTGGCATGCGATTTGAATTCGACTCCAATAAATCGGCAATCATTGTGTTAGCTGAATACTTTTCTTCTTTTATAAACTAATTTTAGTTATATAATTTAAGTTTAAAAATGGAGTAGCCAGTTGAGATCTTTAAGTGTTTTAATACCGATTGTACAGTAAAGTTCGGTTTTACGGTATGTTCTTTCAGTAAGTCACCCTACAAACCATCAGCCCTGCTCTTGAACTAAGCACATTTGGTTAGAGAACTTTTGAATGTTGAACTATTAAACTAAGTCAGCTCAGAATGTGCTTAAGTCAACTTTAGTACCTTTGGTACAGGATATAATAACAGCTTAACAATTGAACGAAAGACTGAACTTTTCAACTAGAAAAATTGATTAAACTAAATCCTATGAAAATTTCTAGTTGAACAGTCCAAAATTAATTCAATCGATCTTGTTAAGAGGTGAAATACAAAACTTTATTGTACAGTTATTATAGCCTTGCGCAGAGGGATGAATCAAATTGAAGAGTATGCAAAACCTTGAGCTATTATCGAACTTTGAGTGTTTCTGCTCGGCCATCTTGGAAGAGCTTGTACCACTAATACAATTTGTTTTGTTTTATCAACTATAAACATTTCTACGTAGCGCGCAAAATGGGAAAAGCCACCATCAGAGCTCGCAAAAAGTCGTTTCTTTTTACAGGCGGTCAGATAAAAAACAGTCACCCTTTGGACGCAATGAAAAAGGGAAACGAAATGACATTTTACCACAGTCTTTTGCTCAATAAACGAGAGTTTTATTTCATTCTCTTTGAGCATTTTTTTCCTTAAACACTTTGCTCAGCAGAATCTGCCGAAAGTGTCTTTTGGGCATGTATGTGTGTTGTGCCTTAGTTAATTGCAAGTGTGTATGCGTGTTTGTGTGCCATTTTGTCCCCCTTCCTTTTTTAGGTTTTGCCTGCGCTGAAATGTCTAACGCAACAACAAAAACTTTGCGCAACAACAACCAAAAATACTCCATGCGCTGACACTTGGCTCGATTTGCTCAGTAGCTTATGCTCAGCTGCTAAGAGCCTTACGAAATTATCCCCGTAAAGCTGTTCTCTTATCGAGAACAATAATACAGAAAACACGAGAAAAACAAAATCAAGTGTTCTGTTAAGAGATTGAGCGAGTCTGTAAAATTAGTGTGAGTTGGCTGGCTCTAGGTCCGAAAAAGTTGCGTTTGTTCACAACTTGTAAACAACTTATGCATTGTACCACCAAAAAGAGCTGGTTGCCTTTACAGAACTGTTTCATCGTTATCCCTAACGACTCTTCAGAAGGCTTTTTGCTGAAGAAAGCATGATTGCCAACTGCCTCTCCATACAATCATTGCTTAGATCAGTTGGGAACTGCTAAAAGCAATGAAAGCAAAAATAGACAAGCAATGAGTGCTTTCATCTTTCTGGTGGTAATGCTTAAGCTTAGGGCTGAACTTTTTAAGTGCAAAAGCTTGAGCTTTTGAGCGAACTTAGAAGTGCCCGTTAAATTTGAAATGCGAAGCATTCAAATAAGCGTTTTTTGCGTTGTTGCTTGAAACTTTTGTTAGTTTCATTTACAAAAAAGAGAGCGGGCCGTCTCTTATATAGATTTGTAATTTATTTGGCGACCTTTCTAATGTTTAATTAGTGTGAGTTGGCTGGCTCTAGGTCCGAAAAAGTTGCGTTTGTTCACAACTTGTAAACAACTTATGCATTGTACCACCAAAAAGAGCTGGTTGCCTTTACAGAACTGTTTCATCGTTATCCCTAACGACTCTTCAGAAGGCTTTTTGCTGAAGAAAGCATGATTGCCAACTGCCTCTCCATACAATCATTGCTTAGATCAGTTGGGAACTGCTAAAAGCAATGAAAGCAAAAATAGACAAGCAATGAGTGCTTTCATCTTTCTGGTGGTAATGCTTAAGCTTAGGGCTGAACTTTTTAAGTGCAAAAGCTTGAGCTTTTGAGCGAATTCATCATTTCATGTGTTCATTGAGCAGACAGCATAGATAATATTGGTTGACCACATTCTGCGAGCTTTAGTCACCATATTCTTATGTCCAGGGCGTGCTTGGTGTTCATATTTGGTGAAGCCAAGAGCGCCATTTGTGGCTCAGATAAGTTGTAAGAATTTTAGAACTATTATAAACCGTGTCAAAAGCAACGCTCTTGACTAACAAGCTATAGTGGAACCGTACACAAAAATATCCAGTCTTGTGGGTGGGAAGATTCTGATATGGAAAAATCTGGCATGCGTCCATCTCTAGTAGGAGCAGCCAAGCCGAACCGCTGATTTCAGCTGGAAGACCAAAACGGCGTTCTATCGAAAATGCTGAACCGAATCGACTCCGTACATTTCAGTTCATGGACGAGTTCTAAGCCATAAAGCGCTTACCTTTAGTCCAGCGGTGCACAAAAAACAACATCAAATATCAGGCCTTAATAATATAAATTTTTTCGTATCAAATGAATACAATTTCCACCCAAATTTATGGACTCGATAATATAATTTTCATATTTTTTCAAATTAAGGCTGTTTTGATACTTAAAATACCCTTGTGATACCAAATATCGTTATCTTTTTATCTGTGTGGGCACGCCCCTGCTCCTAGATTTATATTTCGTCAACTGGAGTCACTTAGGCGCATAAGAAACTGCGTCGCAATTGCCTCGCTTCAACATCAAGGACCAAGCGAATCGGCGCATACGCAGACGGCGCAACAAGTGCAGTGTGCGCGATCGAGACCAACTGATTTATCAGTTCTTGATGTTGGACTGCTCCCAAACTTAACTTTCGTGGCCAACGCTGCATCTGACTTCATCATACTGTAAAATTGGGTATATAAATCGTTTCCCTAAAACAGGTTTTATACGACTTTTGATTAAAATAAGTAAGAGTGCTGCAGTCAAGTAACCCGACTGCAAAATACCCTGTACCAAGTAATGGCTTTGATTGATATAAGGTTCAATCTTAAAAATTGTGGCTCTGACAGTTTTTCGCGATTAAAAGAAGGAGGAGTGTCAATTATACAAATCTGAAACAAATTTGATCTGGGTCCAGTATGCAAAAATTTGTGGATCTGTCTATTATAATCTCTGAGATCGACGCGTTTATACAGACATACAGACAGATATGGCTAAATCGACTTGGCTGTTGATGCTGATCAAGAATATATATACTTTATAGGGTCGGAGATGCTTCCTTCTGGCTATTACTTACATTCGCATAACTTCATGATCCCCTTCTTCTATTTTTAATGGGAACAGGGCATAAAAAGCTCCACCATGTGACCCTCTACAAGAGAGTCCAGACTAAGAGAGTAGATTTTAAGCGCTGCCGAAGGGTTACTTCATAACAAATCTCCTGCCCGAATCGCTTGCCCTCCGGCCTCTTAAAATACCTGTTATCGGCCTGGGATGATATTCTCAATATTTTTGTCCTGCTTCTTTACCTTAGTCCAAAATTAGACAGGCGAGTTATTTTCCATACATTTATAATATAAATATAATGTAAAATTGGCTTTACAGCCCCCAAAGAACCAAGTCAAACTTTTCTCATCACACATTTATATTGCTATTTTAAATTTATTCCAATCCCATTGTTTTCAAGATTTTCAATTTCGATACATACGCAGAGAAAAAAGATATATTTTATGTTGATATGGCCCTTATCAAAATGAACTTTTTCATATCATTTAGCAAGAACATAATATCAATCTGATCCAATATAATATCATTTAGTTAAGTTGATATTGAATATTTTCAGAATGATATTTAATATCTAATAATGATATGTCTAAAATATCGAATGGAAATTTTTAACATATTAATATGAGATATTTTCAAATCGGAGTAAAATTGATATGAAAAAATAACGATTTTTTTCTCGGTGTATTCACGATAGAAATTATAATAGTCCATATATTCAAATTAAACCACTGTTAGCTCTAAAAACCCATGTAAAAACTGAATAAATTTTTGTTGTACTTTTTTGTACTTCACCTTTAGTTTTCTCGAGTAGTGCAAAGACCTCTAATTGCTTAACGCAATTCCATCTTTCCCTTATGTAATTTATAAAGTTTTGGAGGCAATATCTTTCAATTTTATTATATCAAAAGTAGCTGCCTTTCCAACTGCTAACCAAATAATTTTAGAAATGTTCGAATATCAATAACTTTCTCCATTTTCGATTTGTCGATCAGCAATGTCAAACCGCAATAGAAAACTTTTCAAGTGATAGAAAATTGTTTCTCCCACCGCAGCCGTCATCATCAACTTGACCCAAACACCTCATCATGTCGGAAAGTATCACTTTAAAACGCTTTACAAATTACGACTTAATCGCGTGCTGCTTGAACCCAGACAACAACAGCAACAACAACAACCCGCGCCGTCAAGTTCAAAGTAACCAAACATTAAGCAACATTTTGAATCGTTTTGCTTCGCTGTCTTGAGATTCTTTTACAAAAGTCTTGTGGTCTGCATGCAGCAGGCAAATGTTTAGCTTAGACATAATTAACACGAACTTGTAAGTACTCGTGTGTGACCTTGTCCCATGTTGATTTGCTTGCACTTTGTATTTGATTTTAATTATTCTAATTGTTTTGCCGCAGCTGCAGTTGAGGAAACTCTCGGCAGGCATTGGCATTGATTGATGAAATGAAACTTTGATTTTGACTTTGGTGTTGCTGTTGTTGTTGCTGTCGTGCCAGAAACGTCATGGCCAAAGCAAAAAGGCATAGTAGAGAAACTAACAATGATGGCAGAAGCCGTGACCATTTCACTTGTCCAAGTTGACCAAAAAATTGTACAAACGGCTGGCAGACAGGCTGACCAATTTCATACGACAAACAAATCAGAACACTTCATGCATATGAATATGCGAATAATGATGAATGCATGGCAACATGAAACTACCAAGACGTGCGAAATGAATGAATGTATGAATGAGTGGCAGACGGATGGACTAGCTGACTGACTGAATGAGGTGGCAAAAATTTTAACACGAAATGCAGAAAGGCGATGGCATTCTGAGGACAGTGGTTCAGGGTGGACAAAAATATCACCAAAATCAACTAAACTAAGTCAAACTATTACCAATTATGCAGTCAATGGGGAAAGACTACTGAAGATAGGAACGGGAGGTTCTTGAATCAGCTATACAGTCGACCAGCCTCCAGTGGTTCAGGGTGGAAGTTTGAAAAAGTTTGAAGAATATCAGGAAAATCAACTAAACTAAGTCAAATTGTAACCAACTATGCAGTCGATGGGCAAAAAATACTGTTGATAGGACTGGGAGGTTCTCGAATTAGCTATATAGTTGACCAGCCTTCTAAGTGTTGTTTTGTGTTTCTGTTTAAAGTGACCCTCGAGCAAACTTTACCTATTATAAGCATAAAAAAAAGAAAATGACTAAAATCAAGAATATATTTTCTCCTTAGCCTCCTTTTAAACATCTAACCAAATCAACTTTGTGCCACTGTACTTCCCCCATGCAATGAGTAGGAGTCAAGTGAAGTGGTAAGTAAGTAAGTAGCAGTAGCAGTAGCCTCTGTCTCTCCTCTTGGTGTGTCCGCCTGCCAAATAAAAAAGTGGCAGCAACAAAAAAATGTTGACCTCAACTTGTACTATAATTTAATCACAATTGGAATTGTTGCTGGCCCACATATGGACTTCATATTTTGGTTTGAGGGAGTTTCCCCTCCCCCGTATTTGCATTCGAGCTTGATTTGCTTTTGACAGTGAAACGGTCGGGACTTGTCATAACAGACGCTTGCAAAAAAAAAAAAAAACAAAAAAAAAATATGATGGACATTTGTTCATTTTGGGTCTGGCTGGCGGTGAAATTTTGATGTTGATGATGATGTCTGGGAGTTGGACGTTGATGGGTGTGGAGAGTGCGCTCTTTAATTAGTTGCAGCTTTTCCTATTTCGTTGCATTTGCATTTTACTCAACTTGTCAACGGGCGGATTGTGTGTGGAAAAAGGTTTTAAACTTACATTTTACACATGATCCGGGCATTTAGATTAGCTTGGAGCTGTCGACACTTGTCAGCGAGTTGGACTCGTAAATGCCACACCCAGAAAAGTTGACAATCAACCGCAGCATATCCACTCATAAGTATTCATATTCCAATGCGCATGAAATGCGCTTAAATATGTAAAACTGCACCCAATAATGGTAAACAACATGTTTTATGGTTTACGAAGCGGAGGGAATGTTATTCTAATTTGATATTTAAAGATTTTTATAGATAAGCTGACAAAAAATATGCTAATCCAGGCAATAGACAAGAGACTTTAGTGTCTTCAAAACATGTTGGAAACATGTGTTTTATTAGTTCTTGATTAAGTCGGTACATTGATTATGTTTTGGGTGTACAATCAACGGGTATCGTTTACTTGTGCCGTGGGACTAAAGTGTAAGGCAAGGTACAGTGAGAATAAGAGAGGTCAAAAAAATTAAACATTTGTTTTGATTTAAGCTACTTATTAGTTAGAAACTGACCCTTAATATCAAAACAAATGTTCAATAAAGAATAATACAAAATTATAATAGTTGAAGTAGACACTGAAATACCCTGCATGCTAGAAATGTACTGAAAATAAATGTTTGTAATCTGGGTGTTTGTAACTAGACAAATAAGTTGAGTGTGGGTTGATTATTAAGAGTGGCAGAGCATTTACCTACACTCAGAAAAAAAATAGAGAATTTCATACTTGGATCAAGAATGTTCGATCTTAGAAGTACGCTAAGAATCTAAGAATCTTATAATAAAAGGCTTAAAAAAATATATCCCCCCTGGAAGGGAGAGGACTCGACCGACCGAAGTGGTGTTGGTAATATGTCTACAATCATTTCGTACGAATTATAAGTGCTTAGTTAAGCACGATTATTTTTCTTAGAATTTGCTTTGATTAAGCTTCCATTTGGATTTTCATCAGCTATATCAGCCAGCTGCATGGGCTCGACTTAATCGGAAGATAGTTTTGAGAAGCTTGCTACTTGGTGAAAATGTATTTTAAGTATTATGTAAGATTACACAGTGGAACACTCAAAATTGCCTGGGAATGGGACCAATAAATTATGAAACTAGAGGTTTCTTAGTTAGACCTCTATGGGCCAACCGCTTGTCCAGTGGATGCGGGAATTTAGTATAACAATTGTGGTGACTCCCTTCATCTTTGGTGCATTTTCCAAAATTTTCGCTCTCACCTTTTTAACCAGCAACAGATGTTGTAGCTGTGTGTTGCTAGTATAAATGGGACCACTAAGCGCGAACTTGACGTGATCAAGAAAAACTGGGTATGAGGTGTTGCTCCCTGATGCCTCTAGTTTCATAGTTTATTGGTCCCATTCCCAGGCATTAAAAAAAGTTGAATTTTGTGGCACTGTGTTATACTTCAAAGTGAACTGTAAATAAGTTTCTTAATTTGAATTCATCTCCCTAGCCCTCTTTTTATACCCTTGCAAAGGGTATTATAATTTTGCCCAGAAGTTTGCAACGCATAGAAATATTCATTTCCGACCCCATAAACTATATATATTCTTGATCAGGGCGACGAGCTGAGTCGATTGAGCTTTGTCCGTC
Organism: Lordiphosa magnipectinata; assembly: GCA_037044535.1. Lineage (NCBI taxonomy): Eukaryota > Metazoa > Arthropoda > Insecta > Diptera > Drosophilidae > Lordiphosa > Lordiphosa magnipectinata. The sequence continues at coordinate 49,921 of JBAMBO010000404.1, forward strand.
CGTCTGTCTGTCTGTCTGTCCGTCTGTCTGTCTGTCCGTCTGTCTGTCTGTCCGTCTGTTTCTACGCAAACTAGTCTCTCAGTTTTAAAGCTATCGAGCTGAAATTTTGCACAGAGTCTTCTTTTTACTGCACGCTGCTAATATGTCGGAACCGACCGGATCGGATCACTATATCTTATAGCTGCCATAGGAACCATAGGTCGAAAAATGGGTTTTAGTGAGAAAAACTTTTTTGTTTCCAATGTTAACGTGATTAAACTCGGTCAATAATAATATTAAATACTTTCAAACAGATTTGCAAATTTTGGACAAAGTCGGATGACTATATCTTATAGCTGCCATAGGACCGATCGGTCGGAAAATGGGTCTTAGTGAAAAAAAACTTTTTTTTTTAAAGTAAATCGTTCTTAAAGTCGGTGATTATTAATATTCAACGCTTTCAAACTAATTTGAAAAAGTTGATCGACATCGGGTGACTATATCTTATGGTTGCCATAGGGCCGATCGGTCCGAAATTGAGTCTTAGTGAGAAAAACTTTTTTCAGACGTTTATCTGTCGGAAAATAGGTTTTAGTTACAACATTTTTTGATTTTTATGTAAGCGTTCTTAAACTGTGACATTTGCATTTGCAAGGGTATATAAACTTCGGCACAGACGAAGTTAGCTTGGCCTTCTCGTTCAATCTGTCTTTGCTACTATATTAGATCCTGTTGCTTTCGCTGCTGCTCGCTGGAGTTTCAGCACGTCCTGAGCCAGGTACAGCCACTTAACGGCCGTACGGTGGGTATCCTTAGACACACCACCACCCAATACCAGTAATTGCAATTTTCCTTCCGGTTGTAATTATTTTAAGCCATTTGCTGAAACAATAAAACTCACATAATCCTGGTGCTCTGGAAATTTCTAGAGAATTTTCGTATTAAACTTAGATTTTCGAACTAAACTTAGACTACTTTACACACATCTTTTGACAAGAATAAGACCGGCTACAATATCAAATGGAAGGAAAACCGTTGCTTTCAAATCGCTCAACTCTCCGGGTATATTTGTGCCCATTCACATATAAAGTCAAACAGTTTTAATTCGAAAACCTCTAGAGATTTATAGCGTTTTTGCGTTTCTTTTTATGTGATTTTATGAGGAAAACATTTCGCTATTGGTTTTATATCACATTTTCAAAGTCGTATGGAAAACAGCACGTCCTAATGAACAAAATCGGAGTCTAGCCGCACCGAAATCAAAATATCCTGGTTTATTTCGAAAGTTCAAAAAGATGTTGTCAGCCTTCTTAGGAAGTGAATTTTAATTACTTGTACTTTTCACAAAACAAAGTTTTTTAAGCCTAAACTCTAAATGGGAATTAAATATTCTTAAAGAGCAACACACGCCAGCTGCCTGCAAGTGTTTCATATTCCCAATAAATGATTAAGCTACATGTTTAAGAGTTCCATTACTTTCTTCAAAGTTGTGTTGTAAATTTATTACTGTACATATATTTATATTATATATTCCAGTACCGGTTCGGAAAATACACCAAAATAGTTCAGGATCCGTAGAAAACGTTGAAACTTATTTTAGAAAATTTATTCTTACATTGGCCCTTTGGTTCATGGATCATTACATATCTTCATATATGTATTTCTTTCCCTATTTCTTTCCCCACTTTCGAAACCGTTTGTACATAATTCAAGTACTTAAACGCAGTATGGCTGCTGTCAGCTTTTTATCCATACATTAATTGTAAACCTATCCAGTGCATCGTAAGTTGCTACCCTTCAGTACCGCTCAGGGCTGAATCAGTCATGAATTCAGCCATGAATTGGAGCGATTGCTTCTGCTGGTACTGAAGGGTAATTAAAAGTGACAAAAAAGATGTAAAAATATACGAAAGCTAACTTTAGCTCGACCGAAATTTACAAACCCTTGCAGCTTGTATAATTTATTTAAATTAAGGCTTAAACTAAATTTTTTCGATCATTCTTAGCTAAGATTTTTCCCAAACTCATCATAAGATGGCGCCACTACTTTGACCATTTGCTTGCCAGTTTGTTATATGCCAGCTATACGATATATTTCTCAGATTTTGACCAAAGTCCCCAAAATGGTGTGGAAACCATTAATATTCATAACTGGAAAGTATTAAGACGTTACCATTGCAAACACAAAAGTTTTCCTCACTAAAACTACTTTTTGGACTGATAGTTCCTATGGCAGCTATATGCTATAGCCATTCAATTTGGATGGATTCGGCAGAGTTGTGTGGTAGCATATAATATTAATCAGTAAAAAGTTTGGGAGCGAAAGCATTGAAAACAAAAAAGTTTTTCTTACTAAGACTTTTTTTTAAAACTATATTTTGTATGGCAGCTATACTATATAGTTGTCCGATTTTCATAAAACTTGGTGGAATTGTGTGAAATCATGGAAAACTTATAAATACGTGGTTTGGAGACGATTTCATTCAACACAAAAAAGTTTTTCTCACTAAAACTACTTTTTGGACTGATAGTTCCTATGGCAGCTATATGCTACAGTTAGTCGATCCGGCCGGTTCCGATTAATGTGCAGCGTCTTTGTACCAAAAGACGACGTGCAAAGTTTTTATTTATTTATTTATTCATCCTAGTGTTACACGTATAAAACTTGAAGTTTATAACACTAGTCACAAAAGAACCTTAGATAGGACAATAAAAATGCGGAGAATTGAATTAATATTAAGATAAGTTAGAGTTAGAAATTATTGATTTGAATTATAATAAGTTAAATTAAATTGGATTATTATTTTTTGTTTTTTTTTTTTTGTTTTATGTAATCTTAACCAAGTATTATTTTATTTTGTTGTAGTAATATTTAAATTTATCGTGTACTATAGAATGTGTTGAGTTTAGCTCGAAATAATGGTGCGCTACTAATTGATTTTAGTTCATGAGGTAAGCTATTCCACAGGCGAACATCATATATAAAGTTCTTTTCTGACGAGGATAGCTTATATTTTTGGCAGACAACATTGTTGGTTCTTTTAGAGGCCGAGAGACTTAATTTTTCGTAGATATACGCAGGTTCCTTAGTGTTTATAATCTTGTGAAGTAATATTAATGCTCTTAAGTTTGTAAAGTCGTTAACGGTAAGATTGTAAATTTTATATGAATGGTTAGAGATGCTGTCAGTTCGTCTCTTTTTAACATTATACATAGCTATGTCATTAAATACTACCTTCAGTCTTTGATTACTTTCGACATCACTTTGCCCAAATAGCTCGACTCCATAGAATAAGGACGGTGTTAAATATGTTTTAGCTATAAGAAGTCGGAGGTGTTTAGGTACAAAGTTTTGGGTCAAGTATAGTTGTCTTACCAACTGCCTTATTAATATGGTCAGTCCACGTCAAATTCTGGTTAAATATAATTTCTAAATTGTTTGCCTTTTCGACATACTCTATCTCTTTATCATCAATATATAGGCTATCAAGAGTCCTAATATCAATTGCTTTTTTGTAAATTACAAGGCATTTGGACTTTAAGGGATTTAATCCGAGCCCATTTTTACTGGCCCATTCTGCAATGGATTTTAGCTCAGAATTAGTTACATCTACACATTCATTAATTTTACATAACGGACGACTAATATACAGTTGGACATCATCAGCATACATATGGACATTACATTTTGACAGGGTACTTGGGAGATCATTCACATACACAGAGAACAATAATGGACCTAAAATTGAACGTTAAGGGACACCACGAGTAACTGATGAGAGTGACGATACACTGAGGGAGGATACGACAGCCTGACGCCTGTTGGTTAAGTAAGATCTCATTAATTTTGATGCGGTCCTTGAAAAACTAAGCAGTTTGCTCAATTTAGTCCACAATATATCATGATTGACTGTGTCAAATGCTTTGCTGTAGTCGAGCAGCGTCAGATATGTTACATGCCCATCGTCTAGCTTGTTTCGAATGCCTTCCGATACTTTGGTTAAGATAGTGGCTTGGCAGGAGATAGCATAGAAACAGACGGACATAGCTATATCAACTCAGCTCGTCAGGCTGATCAAGAATATATACACTTTATGTGGTCGGAGATGCTTTCTTCTATGACTTACAAACACCTGGATTATTTCAATATACCCTCTACAAGGGTATAAAAAGTTTTTCTCACTAAGACCCATTTTCCGACCGATCGGTTATATGGCAGCTATAGGATAATTGTCAGATTTTGACCAAATTTTGCAAATCTGTTTAAAAGCATGTAATATTAGTAATTTCCGATTTCGGGGACGCCTAACATGCAAAACAATAAAAATTTATCACACTAAGACCCATTTTCCGAACGATGGTTCCTATGGCAGCTATAAGAAATACTTATCCGATTTTGAGCAAAAACTGCAAATCAATTTGAAAGCATATAATATTACTAATAGCTGAGTTTTGGGACGTCAACATTGAAAGCAAAAAAGTTTTTCTCATTAAGACCCATTTTTTAACTGATGGTTTCTATGGCAGCTATAAGATATAGTCATTCGGTTCTGTCGGTTCCAACATATTAGTAGCGAGCAGTAAAAAATAAACTCTGTACAAAGTTTCAGCTCGATGGTTTCTAAGACTGAAAGACTAGTTTGCGTAATAACGGACAGACAGACGGACGGACAAAGCTAGCAATCGACTCAGCTTCGTCGCCCTGATCAAGAATATATATAGTTTGTGGGGTCAGAAATGAATATTTCAATGCGTTGCAAGATTCTGGGCAAAATTATAATAACCTTTGCAATGGTATAACAACAACGGTCCAAGGACCGAGCCTTGGAGAACACCTCGTGAAAACGGTAAGAACCCGTAAGCGCGTGTTTCGGTAACTACTGCCTGTGTCCTATTACTAAGCTATGGATGCTATGAGACATGTTGACTTATTGATAAATTTTACTCAGCTTAAGTACTTAATATTCTATGATTAACAGGAACAAACACTTTGCTGTAATCTAATAATGCTAAGCAAGTAACATTACTATCTTCTACCTGACTACGAATGTCTTCCACTATTTTCAAAATTGCTGTAGTGCGACTTTTACATTTCTTGAAGCCTGATTGTTTGTCACTGAGCATTGAATTTTCGTTTAGAAATCTTTGCATCTGGGATATCATTAATTTCTCAAAAACTTTGGCAAGAAATCGAAAAATTGAAATTGTCCTAAACTGGTTTTTAGATTTCGGTATGGGAAGAGTTTTTGCAACTTTCCTGCAAGCTAGAAAATTCTGAGATTATAAACACGGTATTCATAATATGCGTAGCGGGATTAAGCAGCTTTGTTAAAAGATTATTGATGAACCTTGGTGAACCTTGATGAACTCCATCTAGACCGTATTAGACTTAACTTGTTATATAAATTCAAGTACATCACATGGACTAACACAGACAAAACTTAGACTGTTATCACAGAGGGGTACAGAGTTAAGGCACAAGTTTGGCACTGGTTCTGGTACAAAGCTCCTATCACTAAGTCGTTCACATCAAGGTCAGATTTAGGTGGTGAAACAGCTTTTCCAACACCAATAATTTTAAATAGATAACAGATCTGACTTTTTATACCCGTTACTCGTAGAGTAAAAGGTTATACTAAAGTCGTGCAAATGTATGTAACAGCCAGAAGGAATCATTTCCGACCATATAAAGTATATATATTCTTGATCAGCATCAACAGCCGATTCGATATAGCCATGTCCGTCTGTCCGTCTGTCTGTATGAACACCTAGATCTCAGAGACTAGAAGAGCTAGAGCAACCAAATTTGAAATGTAGACTCCTATTGTCTGCACGCAGATCAAGTTTATTTTCAATTTTTGCCACGCCCCCTCACGCCCCCGCAATTTGGAAAAAACGTCATATCTCCTACAGTTTTGATGATAGATGGTTCGTACTTTCTAGAGATATCTAGTACTCAAAATTATTCATCGATTTGCTGAAGGAATGATAAAGATCGGATGAACGATACTCAAGTTATGGGCAAAAAACGGTCAGTTAACACCCACCACCCACCCCACCCATAACCTAAGCATTTCGTTCAGCAGCAATCTTAGTGAGTGAGAGAGAGAGAGAGAGAGAGAGAGAGAGAGAGAGAGAGAGAGAGAGACTTAGAGAGCGCACTGCGTTGTGTGTTAACTGGCCGTTTGACTCGTGACCAAATTCGAGCTGCGACATTAAGGGTGCAGAATATGTAATAGTCGGGCTTGACCGACGTTTTCAAAAGTTTTGTTGTCTGATCTGTTTATCGTGATGAATTTGGAGTCATTTATGTTGGATTTAGTAATTGACAAATGTCTATTAATATCTGGCGGATAATAAATAGCCGAGTTAAAAAATGTTGCATACTTTTCGGCTGACCCACCTCAGGCATACAGGAAGGCTAATAAACATTTGTTTCCATGAGTAACGGGTATATCGAAGTCGGTTAGAGCCGACTTTAACTTACGCTCTCGTTTCTAAAGAGTTAGCCAATATTTCATGCCATTAATTTGGGTAAAAAAAATCTGATTTGAAAATTTGAGCTTCATCAGATAGATTTTGTTATGGCATTTTAATGTTGCATTTAAATTTGTTCTCGAAATGTGTAGCCGGGATATACCCGTTTTAGTATCGTCCATAAACTTACAAATTTATGATGTCAATTCAGCAAACTGTATCTACGTCAAATGCTTTCATTTGGGGGCTCGCACCAGAGAGATAAGAAATAATAAACCAATTATCAAACTGTGCAACATAAAATCGTTTTGCCATAAAAAGAAACGGCCACATTCGGCCATTATTAGTTGGAACTTGTTCTTCTAGTTCAACAAAATGAAATTCTTAGTACGATGTTTAGATTTTATGGTCTAACTCGTACTATTTCTCCTTCGCTTTGAATGCGATTACTTTGCAGCAACACTTCGGACCTGGCCATAAACACCAGCAAGGTGACCTAACTTAAGTGGTATGTGCCTGCTGAATAGGATATTCATTGACAAAAAGAGAAAATAAGAAAAAGTGAAGCCAAAAATTCTGTTGATTTATATATAAATTTTGGGGAAATACATTATTTTAATCATCTTATTATTCAGAGGTTATTCAGGTTATGATGAGAAATTCACGAACGAAAGGGATTCAGTACAAAAATTGGATTTGGAAACGGAACGGAATAGAATTGAAATGTGATTGGGACGGGGTGGATTTTTCTATCCCTCGTCCATCTTATTTTCGCTTTCAAAAATTCAAAACTTAGCTTTACCACCATTACATCACACAATGCTTAGCCCTGGCAACTGACCTCTTCCACATACTCCCATATCAGTGGTTACCTCATCGGGTAATTGGTCACTTTTATGGCAGCTTTTGTAACACCCTCGCCAGGCAATCAAATTCTCTGCCATTAATTTTCATTGGACTGGTTGCCCTTTTTGCCACTTGTTTTGCAATCGAAAATGAGTTTCTCGAACCACACGTGTCCGTTGGCCATTGCACTTTTCAAGATTGCCTCACCGGCCAAAAAAAAAAAAAAACATATCCAAAAAGTGAAAATCATAACTGCTAATTGTATTCAAATGCAAGTTGCAGTTGGCTTATGTAAAAATCCCCAAAATTGGTAATTGCAGCTTGGGGAACCCACAGGGCAGGCCAGCGAGTGTTGCTGTTGCTGCTGCTCCTGCTGCTGCTGCCGCTGTTGCTGTTGTTGTCGCTTTCTCAACTCATAAAAATTCAATTAAATACGCATATCAAATGAATTTTTATGGCCTAGACTTTTACTTTGCCATTCGGTTTCGGTTTTTTAATCCACAAGAGCATAATTTAATTTGTTTTACAGCGTTGCATTTATCGATTTGTTGTTGCTGTTTGCCATTTCTTGGGCAACTTTATGGTGGCTTTCAATTTGTGACTCAGCAACTAAGCGACTTCTCCCCAAAGATGCACCAGTCAAGCGTTGGCCCCCCGATATCCTGCTGTGTTCTGTTTATTATATGATTTATCTCTGCATACACAGTCTGAGGCTGAAATCTTTTGAGCATGAGATGATGCCAAATCGACGACGACGACGACGACGACGACAACGCACTTCGCCTTAAGTTAAAAAGAGAGTGGGTCAAGTGCAGTCAAAAGTGAAATTAATATTTGCTTGCCCTTAAAAAAAAAAATGAAGAAGTACGGAGGCGATTAAAATCAAATAAAATTGGGCATAGTAGGTTGATCGTTAAAGAAGACACTTGCAGGTGGTGATCAGGTGTGGAGGTTGTTCGCTGAACCACGAAGGAAGGAAGTTTTGGAGGGAAAACGTATTTAAATGGCTCAAAAGTAGTTTAGAGCTTTAATTATTTGAGTTAAGAGGAGAAAATAAAATAATTAAAGAGAAGGCTGTCCACCTTTTGGTTCCGTTTTGGGATTTTGAACCTTCCTAATCAGAACCTTGATTTTGGAAAATGATTTGTATCAGGGTATCCAACCGGAACCACAACCGTTATTTTTAACCGAATCGAAACCGAAGCCGTAACCGAAGTACATTTTTTAAGTAACCCTAACCGAAACCGAAATAGATCTTATTATTTGTTAACTATAACCGAAACAACAGAACAAGTTCCATTTCGGGTTGTAAAATATTATACAATATGAGAGAACTTTTATACATAAACTTTTTATGTGTTGTCTGTGGAAGTCGCGAAAATTCATTATACACTAATCGTGACTATCCACCAAGTCAACCTCTCATCGCTAAGCAAAAAGTCCATCACTAGCAAAACAAATGTACATGCATATATGCATACATTCTAGTTTTTAGGAAGAATTTTAGTCGATGCGTTGAGCAAATACAATCAAAGAGCTTATAAAGCTCCAATTTCTTTGCCTGGGTTTCAATTTGTACCTCATAAAACCCTCTTTCTCTTCTGAACTTAATAAATGTTAAAATACAATTAGCTTTAGAAGGGCGCTCCAAAAAACCATTCTCTTTCGGAAATATTTTACTTTTGACGTAATCAAAAACGTTAGCCTGTGCGCTCTTTGTAATAAAGAAATTGTGGTAATTAGGCAAAAATAATGTCTCGCTTTGCTTGTGTAATAAATTCATGGGTGTTGTGAAATCCTCTGCTTAAAACTGTCTGGCCTGCTCTCGTTTCTGAGTATGAACGATCGGAATTGGTAAAACTTTTGATTTCAAAGAAATGATTCGAAAATTCGGTTTAAACCAGAGGTGCCCAGAGGCAGCTTATGGCGGAGTAGATACCCATACATATAAAGAAAATACCCGTTGCACGTAGATTAAATAGGGTATACTAAAGTAGTGAAGATCAATGTATGCGACAGGCTCAGCATCAACAGTCGAGTTGATATAGCCATGTCCGTCTGCCTCTTTGAACACTCGGGTGTAAGCCGATAAGGTACCATGCGAAAACTTAACAGAACCCATCATAAATGATTGATTTTAGGGTGTAGATAAAAAAATAAAAAAAATCAACAAATTTTAATTTGAGTTTTAACCTCTGCGAAAAGGCTTCCAAGTTTTTTACAAATATTACGTATACGACACGTACAACTCATCGAAATATTTTAAATCAAAAACAAAATTTAAAAAGCATATGCAATTACACATATTATAAGTGGGCAAAAATGAAAACTTCAAAATACATTTAAAAAGAAACCGCGAGTTTCCGCCCAAATGTTACAAAAGCGATATGCTCTGCCAAGACAAATTTTTGTAATGCAAGAACACCAAATCAGACTTGGAGAGAATTAAAAAGCTTAGGTGTAGGAAATGAAAAGCCTGAATTAAAATCAGACTTGGATGTAGAGGAACTCAATACAAAATTTGTAAATTTGAATGCTTTACCCCTTTGTGATAATAGTTTTAGTTTTGAGCGTGTAAATTCATGTGATGCTCTTAAAGGTGTCCTAAAAATGAAATCAAATGCGGAAGGCTTAGACAAAGTTAATCTAAGAATTCTGAAAATATTACTTCCTATGCTTCTTGATCATAATATGCTTCACCTATATATTTAATACGATTTTCACAACCTCTGTATTTCCTGACTGTTGGAAAGTTGTTCAAATTATACCCACACAGAGAAAAAAAGATTAATTTTATGTTGATATGACCCTTATTAAAATGAACTTTTTATAAATATCAATTTTTTCATATCATTTGGCAAGGAAATAACATCATTCTGATCCAAAATAATATCATTTACTTAAATTGCTATTCTGAAATTCAGAATGATATTTAAAATGTAATAAGTTAGGTAGGTAGTTCCGGCTGGCTCTTTAGTAGGGGCCACACATAGATCTTACGGTTCTTAGTGAGGCCGGGTGGTTTTTCTGGGTACCATTAGAAATCCAAGAGGATCTTTGATGTTTTGGCAAATGCCAATAGTTATTTGGGAGACTTCCTTGCCGCCTCTTCAAGAGAAGGGAGACTTGGGGAGTGTAGATGTCTTAATATTGTCTTAGCGATCTGGGCAGCTGCAGATGAGGTGTTCCAGAGTTTCGACGAATCCAGGTTCCTGACATTTCCAGCAGGTGTCCGCTGTCGTGATGCCTAGCTTTTTCGCGTTGAGCAGCTGCAAGGCAGTGCCCTGTTGGTATGCCTATAAGCAGTCTACAGTCTCTTCTTAGGAGCTGTAGCATAACATTTTTGAGATTCTGCAGCCGGTTGTGTTCTTCCAATTTTCCTCTGCTTTTTTCTTCGCTATCTCTTCCATCTTGCTACATAGCGTCTGTACGGAGATAGATATTTATGTTTAGTGTTGCTTCTTGGCTTAGTGCGGTTCCGGCTTTAGCAATACTATCAGCCATTTCGTTTCCATCAATGCCCCAGTAGCTGGGAATCCAATAGATTTGCACCTTTCTAGAGATGCTGAGGGAATCTATTGTCTCCCTGCTTGCCAGAACATTTTTGGAGTTAATAGCGTGTCTCTGCATTGCTTTGATTGCCGCTTGGCTGTCAACGTATATGTTTATTTGGTTGTTTGGTGCGCATTGCTCTGCCAATTCCGCTACTTTCCTTATTGCGAAGACTTCCAGGCAGGGAATCAAACCGAGTCGTTTTTCGGTTCCGGTTCCGGTTTTGGTACGTACCGAAACTTATGTTTCGGTAAAAGGTTCTGTTTTGGTTCTAACATTATTTCGGTATTCGGTTCCGTATTTGTACTTTGATTTTTATTTCGGTATACCGGTACATCGGTATGTGAACCGTTAAAATTTAAAGAAATTTTTAGACTAAGACCTGACCTAAGTGGATATGCAATTTAGACACACACAGATACGGATGTTATCGATTTACGTCAATTTTCAATTGCATTCCTAGCTTGTTTTCATAAAATATTTTCAAGTTTGTTTTTATTACATGATTAAAATTACATTTTGTTGTATCGGCTATTGTTTTAGCGTAATCTTGGTAGTTGGAACAGCACGAAGATCTTTTGATAGCTCCTACAATTCCGAAAACTTTTTCGACTTTTGTCTTTGTTATCGATTTAAGCTCAGAAAACCTTGTTTAGTGCCATTTAACTGATTTGTGAAAATACTGAACTAATTGTATTGTTTCAATTCTTTTCATATAAATACATATCGTTCAGTTAATGATGCAGAAATATTCTCCATTTTGTGTTCTATATGGTGTTCAATTTTCATATTGATATAATTTATTCTCTGAAAATATGTTATTTCATTTTACCGGTTAATTTTCATGATCCAACAAGAGCGACATATCTGAGTTGTCCTACAGACGATATCCTTACAGATCCTTCGGCTTACTGTTCAGACGTTATATTTTCGAATTGGAATATAAACAAAAAGATGTATTTTCCATAGACAATACAAAATCGATTATTTTGATGTGTGATAATATTGCTGCAAGTGCGAGAAATATGACTCGACTTCGTTTCCACTTTCATATAAAGTGTCAGAGCTAATTTCCACACTTAGTTGGACTTGAACAACATGGATAAAATTCTTAAATAAAAATCCGCCAAAATAGTTACCCAGGTAATTTTGTGGTATTATAATGTGGGTCCGATAAAATGCCAGGATAACTTTCTCAAAATTAAGTGCTCGCTGAGCAGTCTAGTTGTTACGCTGAGAACCGAAACTGTAACGGTACAATGTTAAGGTTCTTTTAGGACTTTTTATTACCAAGAATAACGGTTCTCGAATACCGGTATACAAAAAATTAAAAATATGGCTTCCGGTTCTGGTTCTGAGTTTTAATCGGTTCTTTTCGGTATACGGTTCCGGTTCTGGTTCCGGTTTGATTCCCTGCTTTCAGGCCATCTTTAAGCTGTCTGTGAATAGGTGCATTGCTTCCTGGGCCAGTCCTGTACGCCAGTCTTCTGATCCCAGTAGTGCTGATGCGCCTGTGAAGTTGGTTTTTGGGATCATGTAGTCCGTGCTACTGTTGATCACTCTACCCACCATGCTGTGTCCATAGCTCTGTGCCATAATGCCTGCCGCACAAAGACGTTGGGCCGTCTTTTGGGCAACGTAGGCGTGTTTGGATGTCCAGGGGTTTGACTCCTAAGATGTGTTCGAGTGCCTTTGTTGGAGTGGACCTCAGCACCCCCGCAATGCAGACTAATGCCTGCCGCTGAACCTTTTCCATCAGCTTTAGATATGTGAACTTCTACCGAGGCTTGCCATCATACCAATATGCCATGTAGTAGAATCGGTCATATTACTGAGATGAAGAGCCAGTGCGTTAGACTTGGTGATAGGCCCCAAGTGCTGCTCAGCATCTTCTGGGATGCATGCGCTATAGTGGTTGCCTTTTTCACTCTTTTCTCCACATTGAGTCTCCATAACAATTTTCTATCGATTACTACTCCAAGGTATTTAACGTAATTCTTTGCCGTTAGCGGTGTTCCATTTATCGTAGGTGGAGTCCATTGCGGTACCTTGTATCTCTTGGTGAAGAGAATCAGGTCCGTCTTCTCCTTCTCCATATCACCTATATATTTAATACGATTTTCACCAACTCTGTATTTCCTGACTGTTGGAAAGTTACTAAAATGATACCCATTCCAAAAGATATAAGCGAGTTCAGACCAATCTCCATTCTTCCTTTTTTGGCAAAAATATTTGAACAACTAATTGCCACACAGATTCAGAAATTTCTCTCATCCAATTCTACTACAATCTGGTTATCAAAAGTTTTGAAACTGCATGAAAGCTGTTTTAAAGATAGTAAAACATATTCGAAATTAGACGGACAATAACCATGCAGTCGACCACAATATCTTAATTGCCAAGCTTAAGCATCTCTACAATTTTTCTTCAAGTGCAAAGCGTCTTATCAACTCCTATTTGTGTGACAGAAACCAAGCAGTGATCTCGGGGTCTTACGTCTATCTCGCGGTGTTCATCAAGGTTCAATACTTGGGCCCTTATTCTTCTCTGTGTATGCCGATGATGTATAACTTTATGTAAGTCGACCTTTACGTGAAATACATGAGTGTGTTCGAATTTGTATTAGGGATCTTGTGGAAATTAGCGAGTGGGCTAAAGCGAATGGTTTGGGGCAAAATCCTAATAAGTCAAGAAGGCCCTTAATGTCAGTGATATGCTTAAGCAGACAATAAACAATGGGCGTGTTCAGCAGAATAATTGATCCCTGAGCAGGTATCACAAAAAAATTATGCATCAAATAGTTTCTGCTGAACGAAATGCTACATTTTTAACAACGAGGCGATGAATTTTGAAAAGGTCAACATAAATTTTTCATCTAATTATATTTTATAATTTATTATAGTTATTTACAGCCGATTAAAAAGCTTATCTTTGCAATCAAGGCACAAAATGCACATATTGTTACCGATAGCATGCCTATCGATACACACTGTTACTGTTGGTGGGAGCAGTATCACTTCAAGGTAGCATACTATTTCTTCGATACATGCTCCTCTATCATGATACTTCAAATTGGCATCACTCGAGTTCAGCAGAAGGATCAGTGAAAATTTATACTTGATCAGGGAGCAAATTGTTCTGCTGAACAAGCCCAATGTTCCGCTGGAACATGCTAAGGATACCACTAACCTGGGAATCCAATTTAATAATACCCCAACGTGGACCGACCACATTACGAAAGTGTCCGGAAAAACATTGGTGTTGGTTAGGCTGTTGTCGCTTACTCAAAAACTCATTCCCCTTCATCTAAGGCTTTTGGTAGCTAAATCATGTCTCATCCCGACTCTATTTTATGGTGTGAAAATATTTGGTATTAGTGATGCAAACAGTATGCAAAGGCTCAAGGTGAATTTAACTTAATCGTAAGATATGTATTTGGTCGTAGAGACCCTACTATTATTAGTCCATAAGATTCTAGCGACAAAAGAGCCTCACTATTTATTTCAAAATATAGGATTTGCTGTATCAACACGAACGAAAAACATAGTTTGCCAGCGTGTTAGCCTGGCCAGCTCAGAAAAATACCTTTTCATTCAAACTGCCCGCTATTGGAATAACCTGCCGTATAACATTAATTAATAGCCAACTGCGTTCAGCGTCCACTTCCGCATCCACAGCAGCTGATTTGGTTTGATTACCTTTGCGCATCAATCAAAATGAATTAAAGTGACTTTGTTTTGCTAAATGCAATTGAAAAGCAACAATTGCAGCTTTTGCAATTAAAAAAAAGGTTTTTGCAAGTGATGAACGAGTGTGCTGTGACGAGCGTTGCATACGAGGAGTCCCACCCACGTAATATTTGGCATTTGTAAGCTAGAAACAATTACATTAATATTTCTGTTTTGATTTCTTTATTATTTCTAGTCGATTCTTTTTGAAAGGAATTCTTTCCTGTGGATGACAAACATTTCAGAATTTAGTGGAGCTGCTGACTGGGACTTTTCGGTGTCCAACCCCACTGGCACGCTTGTCCTTCGCTCTTTTTCCGCTTGGTTCATCAGCAGAATAGTGATCGATTGGGAGGCTATTTGGTTTATCCAAATTCAGATGTTCTAATTTTATTCCCAGGTGGCGGGCGTTCTGTCGGATGGATGGCCCACACGTTGCATGCTCCTTTCTGAAACATATATGAATGACATTATCAAGTCATAATCCATTTGCAAATAATTGCATCTCTAACTGTACTTTTTGAACAGAATTTGATAAACTTTATTTAAATAAATCAACATTGTTTAAACAAATTAACATTCCGCCAATTGTTATGCCAGCTGGTTTTGTTATCAAAATGTCTTATTGATATCGATATTCATCGCATAAATATGAAAAAACAAGTTGGCAGAACCAGTGTTTAATATGGTCGCAACTTATTGCCGCCCCCCTCACCACCCCCCTCGGCCGACAACTTAATTTTTTTATATGGAGTTTAACGCGCGTTTGCCGATAAGTGGATGTGAACGTGGACGCAGCTGTTGTAGAAACGCACTTTAAGACTATTGGGAACGCTACGCATTTTAAATCTCATCTCAAAAGACCAACATTTTATAAGCGTTTTAGAGAAAAGTTTGACACCTATTAAACATTTCTACCCCTGTCTAACGGGTATATAGTAGTCGGCCAGGCCGATTTTAACTTAAGTTCTCGTTTTCAATACACAGCTGCATGTTATTTTTTTTCATAGAAAAACTTAGTCATACTTTATTTTGATATTTCCAGATTTTAGCTATTGACATTAGTGTGAAATAAGCAGACCAAACCAATCATACTTATCTCCAAATAAAGTTGCATAGTTCCTACAAATATCATGCTCCATTTTGCAGAGCATTCGATTATCGAAGTGTTCAATTGCCAAGTGTTACACTCTGTCTGTTGCAGTTTGATTTAGAATTGCTTGAGCGATTTATAATTGATTTCTGTGTTTTATTTTATTTGGTATTTTATGTTACCAGCAGGTGCACAAATTGAAGCTGCAAAGCAGCAGCTACAGCAACCCACATGAAACTGGGCAACTCAATGGCAACTGGGCGGCAATTGCGTGTCTGCATCTGTTTGTCTGGCAAATTCAAAATTCCCCCGCATATGCGAAAAAAAATTTAAATAAAATTACTAAAAAAAAATTCATTAAAAATGCTGCCTAGCAAAATAAATCTCTGTTCACTTGGCTGTCATGTCAAATAAATCATAGGACACGGCAAATGGACGAAAAAATGGACAAAAACTAGGAAACTCGGACTCCGGTCTGGGCCAGACTGGGCGACGACGACGACGACGACGACTTTGACTTTGCGTGCCAAGTTGCGTTGATGATGTGAGCCTGATGAAGAGTTAACGGTAAATTATGTTGTTGTCGCCTAAAACTGAAAACGTTACTTTCCCAAAAAACGAGCGAAACGTTGCATTATATTAAAATGCAGCCAAAAATGAAAATACGTAAAAAGATAAGTTAAATGGAAAAACACGTATACGCAACGTCACATGTCAGGCCGGCCGCCTTTTTGCGTTTTCAATTTTCAGTTTTCCATGTTAATGAAACGCGATTTCCTAGCCGCGGTGCCAGTTTACGAGTATTCGTTTGTGGCTGTTGTTGCTCGTTATTATTCACGCGCTTAGAGTCAATTATCAAAGCCGCCAAAAAAAAAGGAAAAAAAAACCAAACAGCTAACAGGAAAGGCCATAAGCTGGAAGTGGATGCAAGTTTGAATACTCTAACTAAAGTTTATGCACTTTTGATGGTTAAGCTTGAACAAACATTTTATGGCAAATACTAAATTCATTAGGGAGAATTGGAGAATTTGGGAATAGAAGTAGTAACATTTGGAATGATATAATTACTAATTTGAATTGAGTAGAATATTCTGTAAGACTAGATGGCATTTTTAAACTCTTACCAGGCTTATTCTAAGATAAAAATATTGAACTAGTCCCGTCTTGTTTTTTGCGTGGTTGCTTTTAACAATATTTACCTTTAAAGCAGTGGAGTTCAGAATGCCAAATGCTTATCCCATGGGATAGGAACTCATAATTCTGCCGGCGTCGCAGCCGAGGCACGTATAGAGAGAGAGAGAATACGTGTGTTCTATAAATAACACGATCGGCGGCTTGCTCTCTTACGATGCGCGTGTTCGGCTTTTGGTTCTCTCACGAGGAATTTGTTCGTTTGTTTCTTGCTCATGTTGAAATGTCAACATGTTTACTTCGTGTTTCGCTGCTAAGCACACAAGCGCAATGCTTGATTCTCCCATGGTCACTCGGCTATACTAAGTAGTCAAAGAGCGACACCAACAAAAAGTGATTATTTTATACCCACTTTAGCCTTTGATACTATGAGGTCATAATACCAAGTCGTTTGGATTGGAACAAACTCGATCAACATCAACACAGATAGCTCAAAATTGGAGAGCCAGGTGGGAGGCGGAGTTTTCCGTCGAGACCTAGGTATAGAAATGTCCTTTCGTCTTCCCGACAATTGTAGCGTCTTTCAGTCAGAGTTTGTAGCTATCCAGGAGGCTACCAACCATCTAAGAGAACTCGTGGTCAGGGAAGGAAATGTATTAATCTTTTCAGACGGTAATAGGAACAATACTAAAACACTTACTCAGCGCCGAAAATCTCTGAATGAGATGGCTCAGCACTTTAAAATACGTCTTGTGGCATAGCCGATAGCCTTGCTAGACTTGACACTGGCGCCCAGCTCCTACCGGATAGGAGAACAATAGGGTTGCCTTTTTCGACATGTAAATTAAAAATAAAGCTGCCTTTACACTTATCATATATCTCTAAATAGTCGGTTGTCAAAATTCTCTAAGAGAAACTAATTAGAGCAGCTATGATTAGCTATTACACTTTTAATAACAGTGAATCTTGAACTAAATGTTGAGAGCTGGTTCAACAATTTTTGACACACATCCCAAGAAAAAAAAGTGGGACTTGTTTGTGTGAAAATAGATAACAATCAAATAAGCACATTAAGCATTTTGGCTGGCAACGAAATGTATGATCCAGAGGACGACATTGTAAAAAGCGTTCCCTGTGAAGTCGAAATAGGCTTTTGCATCGCTGTGAAAGCAGAGAGTCTTTCGTGAGCTCCAGTACATTCAGAAAATTTCAAAAATTGTGCCAGAAGTCATTAATGCAATTACCGACTTAAAATCAATTTATATAAAAGTTCATTCTTTTACAGCATATAAAGTCAATCGCTTCAAAAATGTAGTTTCATTTTCTAGATGCCTTAGCCACAGCAGGAATGACGAACCATTGCGCTAAATATCGACAAAATTTGTAACTTTCCTTTTTGCCTCGGTGCGCTAGCTTTGTGCTATTAAGTTATAGATTTTCAAAATTCCACTTTTCAACATGTTTTCTTTAGACGGCAAACATATTGCATTTCGCGATAGATGGAATGGCGGAGCATTTCATTACAATTATACAGGATTCCACAGCATTGTGCTTCTTGCTCTGCAATGGAAGAGCAAACGATGCCGCCGTTTACGTCAATTCCTCGCTATGCACAGGCATTGAAGATAATCTACTTAATTTCCCGGATGATGAAGTTTTACCTGGTGGTCCAAGGAATCTGCCATTTGTTATAGTTGCCGATGATGCATTCAAATTAACCACTCGAATGGCAACGCCACAAAATTGACAGTTTTGTCTCAACAGAGTTACTTTTATCAAATAGAACCGGTTCTATTTCATCATATTTGTCTAATGAGGAGGCAAAAGTTTCTCGTGAGAGTTATATGTTTGCCTATGACACTATAATATCGTGTCTTAAGAGAGACTCTTTAGAGATATCTGACAAGTGTAAAGACTGCTTAAGGAAATACTATCTACAAGATGGCCACGAACCGATGGAGATCAATTCACACACAGAAAAGAAAACGTCAGGATATTTTCAATCTTTTTAATCTTGAAGTAAGCCCGGCATGAGCTTGAAAATTCAATCTCGAATTACATATATTCGACACAATTCACACACAGGCAAGCATAACGCTTACCTACTCGTAGGAATTCTCACAGGACATTGTATCATCGGCAGGCATGCCGCTAGACTTGGTGTCAACTATAACGACTATTGTAGAAGCTGCTGCTCAGTTGATAAAGAAGAAAGCGTTCAGCATTCTTCTCTGGAGACGATTCGCAATCCTTGGTCAGCCATTTCTACCTAACATTTCAGCCGTCTCTGAAATAGCGATGCATTTGCTACTCCAGTTTGTGCTACTTTCTAAGTGGAAGACCCACCCATTACTGTCTAAAAGTAAAAATTTAGGTTTTATATGGTATCACAATGGGCCTTTCTTGGCCTAAGTGAAGAAGCTTCAACGCTTCTACCATCGCAACCTAACCTAACCTAAGGTCCAATGATTCCATCGGCCCATTAGGAGCACCAAGCTGTGATTTTATGTGGTTGTATCGGTGCCTCGAGGATCTCTCTCTCTGGATATTCTTTCCATCAATGCATCCAAAATTAGCTTCATCACCTAACCAAAAATGGCGTTGGTAAGCCAAACTGAAATTGCATCACATTTTAATCCTTGACGGAAAATGATCTTCTTAAAAAAACACTCTGTATTAAGTTCTGTCAATAAAACATTTACCGAAACAATAAATCTGTTGAGTTTTGAGTAACACAGTATATGAATAGAACCGCTTAGGTTCTAAGAAAACCGAAACAAGTAAAAAATGGCTTAAAAAACTCTAAAAATATCAAAATATGCAATAAAGTAAAATGGAAAAAGACTTAACATTTAGAGTAAATTGTTAAATTGTAAATATAAAGCGGCGCCAAAGTTCGCATACCCCTTTTACCAAAGTGTATGATAAAAATTTTAAAACTGGCCGTTGAAAAACGTCAGGAAAACCAAGTGGCAGTCGCAAACTTATACACTCACACACACACACACATTCATACACACTTGGTGAAAAATTTCACTTTCACAAAAGGTCTATGGACGTAGCCCGTCCCAATCTCTCCACACCCTGGGCCTGGCGTGAGTTCGCGAATCGCCGCCAAATTGGATACCAGCCAAGCCATAGACTGTCAGCCGTCGATTTGCGGCATTTTTCGTTAGTTTTTGTATTTTTTTTTTGCATTTTGTTGGTTGGAAATTGTTTGCAGGTGGTTTCCGTCAGACAGGCAAAGTGGTTCAATGAAGTTGGCTTGGTCAGTTTACAATAAAATTAATTTATTAAATTCTCAACTATTTTTATGACATTTGGATAAAAGTATAGTTTTTCCCCCATATATCAAAGATGTCATTTTCTAATCCCTCCTGCTAGAATTTCCAATAATAAAAAAAAAAAACAATGTCATAAATTTTCCCCCACAACTGCCAGCTCATTTCCCATTCATAACTTATCTTTGGTTAATTCTTCGCCTTTCAACATAAATCAATGTCTTTCAATTATATTTATAGAATTCTTAAACAGAAAAAAGGGCTTAAATATTTTGATTGACTTTCAAATTAAATATAAATTAATCAGACCAAAAGTCAAAGCCCCATAAAAGGACAATTTGAAAAGCATAAAATGCCATTTTTACATTTTTCTTTTGAGAAAATTAGCATAGAAAAGTGAAAGTGTTTGCAGCTGCAATGAATTTAATGTGTAGCAACAAAACTGACTGAGCGCGCATGTGCAGCATTTAAGCCTCGCCCAGCAAGCACTCCCCCCACCACCACCACCACTTTTTTAAGCCACCAAAACGCCTTCTCAAAATTATCCATGAGCTATTTCGGTGCCTGTCAAAAGGGCGCAAAGTGTGGATAATTTTCTTTCGAAAATGCTCGATATGGAAAGTGGCTAACAAACATGCCCACGCTACGAAATTGTTTGTGCCTCAAGTTCAACGTTTGATTTTCGAGACACGATTTGCATGGCTAGACGAGATACTTATTAACCTGAGTGATCCACAAAGCGTGAGTTATAGTTTTTGGTCACACACCCACAAGGCGCAATGCACTTGTTTTGCAGTCGATATTATGGTTGGAACAGTTGCAGGTATTTTAAGTGAATGACTCTGGAACTATGATGGCTTTGTTATCTTATTACTCCTTGTAAAGTATGAGGGCTGTACTATAATTCATAATTCAGGTATCCTTATAAAAGGTGGAGCACACCATTTATATCTTTTCAAAATAGTTCATTTGGACGACCAGGGCGTTCAGGATCGTCAGTGCTCTTACGACCACATTTTAAGTCAGCATAGCCTTCAATAAATGTTGATTGGCCAGAAGCAGAGTCCCCATAAGATTTTTCAAGCCACTTCTTTGCGTGAATAGTATTTTCTTTATTAAAAACACTGTGACACATTTTTGAACTCAAAAAGTTGATCGCGTCGAGACCAATGAATTCAAAAAGGGTGCGATGGTAGTATAATAAACCTTGTCTGGGTTTGGTTTGATTAGCTGACTTTTTCTTATTATTGCACTTTGAACTTTTCAGCTTCTCAGTAGGATTTAAAATTCCTTCACTGAGATAAATAATAATATTTTTCATATCAATTTTACTCCGACATGACCATTAAACTACTTTTTATACCCGTTATTGAGTAGAAGAATTGGAGAACGATTTGTCAGATGATGTTTGCGAGGCAGCGTTTGCTGTCAATGAGGAAGATCAAGATGCGATTGAAAGAGCGGTAAATATGTCGGATTCTATGTTGGCTTCAGAGATTTGTGTAATTTCAAGCGGGAGTTCTACTCCATTGGCGATATTGTTGTCATCCTCAACTTCGATCGCATCGAATTCACCTCAAGCACAGAAACGCAAACGCAAATCAGAAGAAGAAAGCACAATATCCGAATTTGTAGCATCTGTTTGGGCTATAGATCCAAATTCATCGCTTTTCAAAAAGAAGTTGTGGCGCCAAAAGAACTTAGTCATGGTTAAATCTGCGATTTCCTTTACTGAGCCTAACCTCGGAGTTCTTAATACGCTTGATACGCCATTCAAGTGTTTTGAATACTTTTTGAATGATACTATCATTGAGCATAAAAAGTACATTGACATAGATTGCCCCAATGTAGTCCACGAATATAACAGCAACATGGACGGACTTATTGGTCGATATCAAATTCCAGTAAAGAGCAAGAAGTACACAAATCGACTATTTACAAATATGCTTGATTTAGCCATGGTAAACGTTTACATTTTGTTCCACCGAATAAACCAGCCCGACGATAATAATGCAAAATACCAACTGTCAAACTTCCGATCAGAGATCGCATACGTGCTTTGCAAGCTACAAACTCCTTCTCTGCCAAAAGGACCAGGGCGTCCACGACAAGTTGCTGAAAAAGAAAAGAAATACACAGGTAAGAAAACGTTCCTACCGTCTAATGATGTACGTTATGACGGCGTCGAGCATTTTCCGATGTTTTTATCACGCGCTGGCAAAAAAACCTGTAAGCTTCCTGGTTGCACTTCCGAAACCTGAAAACCTGTGCCTTTCCCAGCACAAAGAATGTTTCTACGATTTTCATCACAAATAAGAAAACGAACTTTTTATACCCAAATATTTTGGAGTTGTGTAAATTTAAGTTACTTTAGTTTTAATTCTTATTTCTTTAGTTTTTTAGCCTCTCTTTATTTCCTTTATAATAAACGTGTAAACAACAACATTTTTTTACTGAAATTTTTTTTGGCCTACTTTCCCAAAGCCGCCTCTAGGCGGTCTAAGGTTTTAGTCCTATTAAACTCGATCAGTGCAAAAATAAAAATTTTCACTTTTAAGACATAATTTTTTTAATGAAAAAAAATATGGGCACTAGAGGGTTAATATTATATGCTTTCAAACAGATTTGCAAAATTTGCTGCTATAGGACCGATCGGTGGGAAAATGTGTCTTAGTGGGAAAAACTGTTTTGTTTTCAAGTAAATCGTTCTTAAGCTCGGTGATTATTAATATTAAAGGCTTTCAAACTTATTTGAAAAAGTTGATCGACATCGGGTGACTATATCTTATGATTGCCATAGGACCGAACGTTCGAAAATGGGTCTTAGTAAGAAATTTTGTTTTGTTTTCAATGTTAGAATCCTTAAACTTGCTGATTACTAATTTTATATACTTTCAAATAGGTTTGCAAAATTTGGTCCAAATCAGATGACTATATCTTAAGGCTGCCAAAGGACCAAGCGGTCGGAAAGTGGGTTTTAGTGAGAAAAACTTTTTTATTCCATTTTATCGTTCTTAAACTGGCTGAATGTTAATTTTAAATACTTTCAAACAGAATCGCAAGATTTGATCGAAATCTGATAAAGATTGTAACGATAGGAAGTATAAAATATTTTTGATTTTAGTGTTTGGGTTCCTTAACTCTGATATTTCAAAACAAGCATTTGCAAAAGTATAAAAACTGGGGCATAGACAACGTTAGCTTGGCCTTCTCGTTTTTATAACATTGTAGAGGGTATATTAAAATTGTCGAGATGTTTGTAACGCATAGAAGGAAGCACCTCCGACCACATAAAGTATATATACTCTTGATCAGCATGACGAGCTGAGTTCATACAGCCATGTCCGACTTTCCGTCCGTCTGTTTCTATGCTATCTCCTCCGTCAGTTTTAAAGCTATCTTAACAAAACTTTGCACGAAGTCTTTTGGTACAGAGACGCTGCACATTTGTCGGAACCGGCCAGATCGGAAGACTATATCATACGGCTGCCATAGGAACTATCGCTTGAAAAAGTAGTTTTAGTTAGAAAAACATTTTTGTCTTCTACGCGAACGTGCCCAAACAACGTATTTATAAGTTTTCTATGCTTTTACACTATTCCACCAAATTTAATGAAAATCGGTCAACTATATAGTATAGCTGCCATACAAAATATTGCTCTGAAAAAAAGTCTTAGTAGGAAAAACTTTGTTGTTTTCAATGCTATCGCTCCCAAACTCATTACTGATCAATATTATATGCTACCACACAACTATGCCAAGTTAAATCCAAATCGGATGACTATAGCATATAGCTGCCATAGGAACCATCGGTCAAAAAAGTGGTTTTAGCTTGAAAAACTGTTTTGTCTTCAACGCAAACTTCCCCAATCCTCGTATTTCTAAGTTTTCTTTGCTTTTACATAGTTCCACCAAGTTTTATGAAAATCGGACAACTATATAGTATAGCTGCCATACAAACGATATGACTGAGAAAAAGTCTAAGTAGGAAAAACTTTTTTGTTTTCAATGCTATCACTCCCAAACTTGTTACTAATCAAAATTATATGCTACTGCACAATTCTACCAAGTTTGATCCAAATTGGATGACTATAGCATATAGCTGCCATAGGAACTATCGGTCGAAAAAGTAGTTCTAGTGAGAAAAACTTTTTTGTTTTCAATGGTAGCGTCTTTATACCTTCCAGTTATGAATATTTTCGGTTTCCACGCAATTTTCGGAAGTTTGGTTAAAATCAGATGAATATATCGTATAGCTGCCATATAACAAACTGGCAAGCAAATGGTCAAAGTAGTTACGCGATCTATTGCTGAGTTTGGTAAATGGCTCAGCTAAGAATGTTCGATGAAAATCATTTAAAGCCTTAATTTATATAAAGTATAAAAGCTACAAGGGTATAAAAACTTATTATACTGTTTTTATAACAAAATTTTAATTTTACAAATTTTAGGTCTAAACTCGATATACTTTTTGGTTTTGCATAGAGAAATTAGTGATTAATCCTCTTTTCATATAAAACAAAAAATGACAAAGTGCGCTACAGAAAATAACTTTACTCCAAGTGTAAGCCAATTTTGCCACAGTTTTTATGAAAACTGGATCTTTTAATGAACAACAAAAAATTCTTTGAAACTAGTTCCATGGACCATTTGTCCATGTTGTATAAAGCTGCCAAAATTCATACTTACGTTTTAAAAAGAACCAATATTACTACTACATTTTGGGACAACCCTCGTAGTAAAGTTAAACCTTCGGGCTTTTTCTTGTCTCCAATCATGTCTCCAATCTCTGATTCTCTTACAATTTTTAAACTGGCAACAGCTAACATAACTATGACAAATGTCCATCTTAAGAGCTTTGACAAATACCAAGCTGATAGAAGTTCACATCACATAATGTACATTTTTACAATCTAGGAGAGAAGGGTAGGTGGGAGTTTAGTCAAATCTGAAATTCAATTTAGAAACGGAAAAGATTTTAAGTTCTACCGTTTGGCAAGGAATTAGTATATATTTGCGAAATGGTTGCCAAGTACCGTACTACTCAATAACATGTAAGCAGGTAAGTTACAGAATTCTCTAGAGAGTGATTTGATTTGGAACTAAACTAGGAGGCCTTTATATGTGAAATGATAAGAATAAGGTCGGTTTCTAGATCATACCCAGCAAGAAATCTAATTGGTAAATACTTATCAGTTAACTGTTATAGCTAACCGTTAAAATACGGAATGTTTCTGGTCAAACGCAAATGGGCGTCGGGAAGATTCTAACCGATTATTGACCTATCGGTGAGCGTACGTGTGAGGTTAGTCCTACTAGTTAGATAGCCAATGATCTAACTGGTATTAAAAACGGTTTTGGTTTGAGTATTTATATTAGGACTTTACCTGGTAGCTCTAGCTGGTAAGCAAATTAGTCAGTACTGACCTATACAATACTTATACATTAACAGGAACTAAAAAATACTGGAAAATTTCAAAACTATTAATTTGCCATTTCATTTTATATTTGCTTATTCTTACATTTCGTGACAATTTTAATCTACATAGATATTTTTACAAGTTATTCGTTTTTTTTTAATGCGTGCAGCTTTTGTTTGTGCCTGTTGTGAGACAGCTCCGTGGATTTTATTTTAGAAGAAAATCTTTGCCGAACAAATCTAAATAGAAAATAAATAAATGTAAGATAGAACTGTTATAAATTAAAAACAACGTAATATTTACCTGGGAATATTTTATTATTTAATGCTCGCTTTCTTTATTTCCTGTCTAATATTAGGAGGTTCTACCGACGATGAGCTGGAAATATTGGAGCAAAGATCTGAAAGTTCACTATCAGCATTATCCGTTCATAATTTTTTAATGTAGCTTGTAAGTTTCGATTTTCTGCTGACACTAAGTTTTGAATTGTTTTTTTATTCATATTTATTGACTATTTACTTATTTCACTTTTATAATAATTTTTTAACACCAATTGAACTCACTAACCGTTCACTTCAACGACCACGCCAAAAATGGCCAAAGTTCTTAAGAACTAAACAGCTGTTTATCGTCTATCGTTATAGCATACGTTAGGCCTAACTGCAACAATAACTAGATGTGGAAGTATTTGCCAAGCCGTTAGGCGTCATGTTAGACTTACGTAAATTATACTGAAACCCATGTGTGATAGTATTTGTGAATTCAGAAAAGTATAGTTGTATTGGTGACTTTCGGTATCGATTTCTGGCTGGGTAGGTAGGTAAAACCGTACGCATTAAATCAACTTGGCCTTAAGCAGTCGGTTTCAAATCGCTCAACTTTTGTCATCTAATCAAGTAGCCGGGCATATATATGGCACATCACATATAAAGGCAAGCAGTTTTAGGGCCGATTTCTCTTTTTCCAGATAGCTGCTATGTGTCAGATACCTTTACAAATTACTCTGTTATATGTTAGTTTATTTGACAGATAGTGCTATGTAGGAGATGTGACAACGGCCATTAGTTCGAAATGCTAGCGATTATACCAAAATCTCTACAGATTTCTAGAACACACTCGAATACAAATTCATTAGCAATAGCAATACGTACAGCAATACTTTTGGTTTTTGTTTTAAAGATCTATATATATGTATTTCATATAAATATATTTTAGAATGTTGGTGCTTAGCCGGCTCAAAATTACGAAAGAAAACTCATTTCTTTTGGTGTGCTTCCATTTTGTATTGGATGCATATCGGCCTCCATCTTCAGAGACAAATTTACAACACGTCTGTACCGCCTGAAGTGGAGTTCAGTATCACTGGATAATGCCATTTACTATCAAGCATCGTTCGACCATGATGCCCATCTGGTCATACTGCCGTCTGCTAAGTCTAAACTAAACAGGCTGCTTGTGGTACCCAAAGCGATTAATGGCATTGCGATAGCAGAAATAAGTCTACAATCAAATTGAATGACAACTTGAGGTTGAATACAGTAAATCTTTTAATACCCAAATATCAATTGGATTTTGAACAAGATCTGAAGCCAGAACTTATAAAGCTCGGCTTCAGGCATACATTTGTTAAAGGAATTTTTATTGTGTTTATCTCATCCATTGAAAAATTGAGAGTCGGTAAAGTGCTGCACAAGTCCAGGATGGAGGTAGACGAAAGCGTAACCAAAGCTGCAGCCTTTAGAGATTTTAAATTGCAATTTATAAAAATTTTTAAGAAATTAATGATTAAAATTAAAATGTTTGAAATTCTGTTGCACAAAATTACTCAGAACCTTTTGGTTACCGAAAATTTCTGTTGAATTTTTTACTTCTTAAATTAAACTCCACCCTCAAATGAAAAACTAAAATAAAATTTAAATTCACTAACAATTCGAACTGTACTCAAAACATTTTGTTATATGTGGCTAACCCCCTTTTAAAAATTGCCCCATACAACTTGCTCAATGAAGAAATTCCCATAAATAAATATTATCATTTAGGGTAATTTACCCACCGAAAAAAAAATCAAGTATCTGGGGAAATAGGTTTTTGGTGTATTGTTTGTCTCCCATTATATTGAATTCATTTGGTTTTTTTTTTTGGCGCGCGTGACTCGATTGACATTTGAATGAGAGTGCCAAATGTGCACAACGAGCGGCGGCTACCACAAAAAAAATCAACAATTCCTCTTCCTCCGCCTCACTCGACTAAAAATCAATATGCGGTAATGCATTTTTGTGCTATGCAGGTATTACAACTACAACAACCACAACAACAATGGCCAACCAAAAAAAAGAAGCCATTATCATGCAATATGTTTGCAGGCCAGCTGCCAAATGGGAAAAACAACAACAAACAAACCAACTTTTTCGGCAATTGCACAAGTCAAGCAGCAGGTCGAACAAGAAGAAGTCGTAGGCAGTGCAGCTAATTACTGAAAATGCCAGGCAGTAGAAGCTGGTCAATGAACTGGCTCACCAGCACTTGGGCAGATGATGCTGGTCCCTTATCGGTACAGGGACAAGCAAACTTCATTAGTATCAACGGGGCGGCATTGTCGGCAAAGTGTGTAAAGATGAAATTGTAATTCAACTTCATTTAAAATGCATTAACGCAGCATAAATATGAGGAACATAATCGTCTTTGGAGAAGTTTAACGTACTGGAAATACTCTTTCGATTTGGTTAAATTCAGTTAGAAATATCAAATCAAAAGTCTGCAAAACTCTTCAATTAAGATAGGGGCTTACACTGGATGCCGGAACAGTTTAGTTTTTATAGTAGGATAAATAACCCTAACATATTTTTTATACTTTGTACCAAAGGTACACAAAAAACATGAAATATACAAATAGAGTTCAACAACAAAAGTGAAAAAAAAAACAAAAAAATATCGAGACATACACAGACCCATAAAAAAGTTTTCAATTCACTAAGGGTACATCACAGCTCAACTGCAGACGATCAACCTATAAGCAGCGAACAGAAACATTCATCAATACATGAAGACGTCATATCAGAGTTCAAGGAGCTTCTTCAGCCTGGCATAATTAGCCACTCAAGAACCCTTGGTCCAGTCCCATCCACCTTGTCAAAAAGAGAACGGTGATTGGCGGATCTACACTTGCACAGCTCACATCTGCGATCCACAGCATCGACGACATAGCTATAGGCATCAAATGTAAGATCCACTGCATCGCCGACATTAGCCACTGACACATGTCACATGTCCAGTCAACCCGATGATATCCAGCTTAAGTCTTTACATCAATACATCAATTGGATGTTCGAGCTTACGAAAAAATCATGCAGACAAAGGAGGATCCATTTGGAATGTCATTTATACAGTAAAAGTATTAAGTTCAAATTGCTTCTGCAGATGTATAGCGCTGACGAAAACAGGCTTTTTCAAAACTTCGTTGACCGCTAGCTGAAGGGTATGGGCAGCACATCTAACACCTGAAAACAACCTAATAATTCACTTTTCTTGTCAAATCCTTTACCTTTGTACTTCAAATCGAAGGAGAACTCACTAAAGAATGCAAAGTCCATCGGCCCCATCCTTTAGACCCAAGAGTTTCACCATTTTAACCATATTGCGTATCTTATCAGTGGAACAGGATAATACCTGCTCCCAAATCAATTCAGAATTTGTATGACAACATCATTAAGATGCGAAAACAGCTCAGTTGCCAACAGTTCTCAAAACAATTTTAGAATTAAACACATATATTGTCTATTTATGCCTGCAACAACAATAAATGGGGCATTCTTAAGACAACAATTCCCGGAAAGTTTGTGTTTTTGATCGAGGTATCGCGCACTTAAAAAACGCTTGGATAACACTAGTGTCCACAAGCAAACTTAACAAGAGTCAAAACGCCTATAAAAATTGTTCATACCTCTCGTCCATCCACCTTGAAGATCGCAACGCAACTTGTCAAGTTACCGGCGCCAAGATGACAAGCTGTCAAGATGACGGCGCTCCAGAAACATTTTTCTCTCACACATGTATACATACAAAAGCATATTTAAGGCTTTCTTTTTCATTCACATTCAGAGTAAGTAACTTGAAAAAGAGGCGATCGCGCAAACAACAACAATTTGTATGAACACCTACGTTTTCATACAAACAAATTGGCAGTGTAATAACAAATATAAGAACGAAAAGGAGGGTAAAGAGGATAGCTAGCTACATTGTGTTTTTTCATTCGCTCTCTTTTCTGTGTGCCCCTTTAGTAACAGTTTGGCGCAAAATAAATAAGAAGCCAATTTTAGTGAATAAATACGTATGCATGTAAAATGTTCATGGTGCATACATCAAATAAATTAACGTTTAACGAACTTCTTACTAGTAGATGAAAAACCGAAATTAACCTATATACTTGTTTCTGTTTCGGTACTGTTTGCCGGTTATGTTAATAAAGGTTATAGGTTTAAGGTTATAAGAATCAATGTTTTTTTTCGGTTACAAATTTTAAAATGTTTTTAGCGGATCAAGGTTACGGTTTCCATCTCTGTCAGGACTAATTGTTTTTGAATTTCAAATGGTATTTTGCTAAAGTGTACAGTTTCTCTTGTCTTGAAACTTTTATGTTTTTCAAAGAAACTTGGATCCTTGCGCTGTTCTAGTCAAAAATGTATACAGATTTATGGCAGATCTGATATTTTTTAT
Organism: Lordiphosa magnipectinata; assembly: GCA_037044535.1. Lineage (NCBI taxonomy): Eukaryota > Metazoa > Arthropoda > Insecta > Diptera > Drosophilidae > Lordiphosa > Lordiphosa magnipectinata. The sequence continues at coordinate 80,141 of JBAMBO010000404.1, forward strand.
AAATTCCTCGATTTATTATACACTTAACAAACAGCTTGAACAAGTGTTCATACCCTACTCCAGGCTATTAATCGCTTGCCACATCCATAATGCAAGTTGAGGTTGCCTGCGTTTGAGGCCAGCGCCAGGCATTAGTCTTTCCTTTAGGCGGCCCAGCCCAAAAAACCGAGTCAAAATATTTGATCGAGTATGGCTCAGGCTCCCGATGCAGCCCCCCATCTTCTTTCCCCCATCTCAGAACCCTTGGACACAAGCAATTAATCAAATTTTGTTCTACTCCCAGTTGTTGTTTTTGTTGCTGTAGGGCCGCCACACACAACATGCGTGAAAAGGGTCTCTCGCTCTCCTTGGGGTTCGACCTACGAGCTCCGCACTTGAAAATTTGTTGTCTGAGGTTGCTGTTAATGAAGCGTGCAGTTAATTGTTATTGTTATTCTTGTAAACAAATTGTTTTTGTTTCGGTAAGGTCAGGTAAAGGGGTGAGAGGAATGACCAAACTGGTTTTTTTGTTGTTGTTTTTCAATATTGATTTTTCCCAAAAGATTTTTCATTTGCCGGGAAAGTCAAAGAACTCATCAATTTGAAAGTCTTGAGATATTTCCGAAGCTAATTTGGAATCTTCATCGTTCTTATAGGAATTTTTCTGAAATTAAAAGCTAATGCAATCTCTGGGCAACTTGTTGCGAGCAGTTACATAAATTTAATGAGCTTCTTACGATTTGCGAGACATTAAAATTCAATTGAATGCGTTAAGCCTCTACAAAAGATTTAGTTGTATATACACATTGTTTTCCCTCTTCTTCAAGCACTTTACAATAAAAAATAACTAACTTAGGAAATAAATCAAATTAGTTAACTGCAGCAGTAAAGCCTAATGAACTTGGTAGCAAAAATGGACTAAAAATTCTACACGAAAAGATAATACAGTGGATAAATAAAGTTAAAAGTGGCTTAAAAGCTAAATTAGAAAATGAATTAACAACTTTACGAAAATAGTAGGCAGAATTTTTATTAGTACATAATGAAATAAAATTAACTAACAGCCTTATAAAATAGAAAGAATTGCTTAATTAAGCTTAATATAATGGGTAAGTGCCGCTTTATTCATTTATTAAGAAAGTCCTTAAAGCTAAAAGCCTTTGGAGTTTCAATAAAATTGGCCGAAGATCATACGAAATCATTATAAAATCTACAAAGTATGAAAGTTAACATCGGTCTTAATAAAGATTATTAAAGGTAGTAAGCAAAAGATGTAATATGAGCAGAGAAATACACTGGTAAATGGCAAAATATTTGTATAGATCAGGGCCAACCAAGTGGAGAGAACAGAAAAATGTTCTTCTGTTGGCCAGCACGAAAGACTTCAGTTGATTTACTTGCTTTCTGTACTACTTGATTCACACATAAGTTCGGCACGCGTCCGTGTGAAAAGCATGAGTGACTTCGGCCACCGGTATCTATGGACTGGCTGGACCTGTACAGAAAAAAAAGATCAAATATCAGCCCTATCTTTAATAATATCAAAGGGATAATATTTTCACCTGAACATATGAACGTGCTAATATTATCTTGATATTTTTTTCAGATGAAGGCCGATTCGTTACTCAAAATACGCGTATGATACTAAATATCGTGATCTTTTTTTCTGTGTGGTATTGATATGCAGAAATATTGCAGAGAGCTTTCATAAGCTTATATTTTCGGCTTTAATTTCTATGCTCGGCCGCTGCCGACACAGCAATCAGAGGATAAATAAAGCTCGTTAGTTGAATGTGCTAAGCACATTGACATTTTTTCTTCCCTGACTTACAAATACTACACCAGTTTACCTCAATTGCACTAAAGATTAATTAAATCCTTAGGCAAAAATGTTGTTACTAGATCTTTTTGTCAGTTTGTCCCTCGGTTAGTGTGTTATATTCATCTTTATTTCAATATTATTTTTATTTGATCACATTCAACATAGAGGCAATCTATTCTTTTTGATATAAATATCAATAGTATTTGGAAAACCAAAAACAGAAATTGCAAGTATTTCCACAAGTTTACAAACTTCAAAAACATTTAAGAAATAAGAGAGAAATGCTAAAATTTAGAGATTTTGCTGTGACACTTTTAATTTTTAGAGACAATTATTGAATCAATTTTTCTTTAATGGACAAAAGTCGCTGTTGTATTTCATCTCAGCCTCTTCAAGAACATTGCGCGGCGAATTTAAGCATACTCTGACTCGCTTATACCAACGACTCCATAGACGGAAAATTGTGACTAAAATTATACTAAAAAATTGTGCTCGCTTAGTATTGCTTTAAAATATAACCAAAATTGACAAAAAAAAAATCCCCTTAAATAACAAAAGAAATGAAATATTTGAGAAGGCAAAGTTAATTTTGTCATTGCCAAATCGGAACTGATCTTTCCGATAGAATGCTCATAAGATTTTTGTATTCAAATTCAAAATAATTAAGTATCGGATTGTTTACTGCTAAATTTTGACACCACAACCCGAAAAGGTTAATTTTACTAAGATCCATTTTCCGCAAGATCTAATCTATAGCTCTTATTGGATACAGTCCAGGGCTTCCGGTCCTGATACGAACCCCGGTGAACCAGTTCGGTTCCTGTTTTTTGGGTCCATCGAACCGGACCCAGAACAGCTTCATCTAAATTGCTAACCTCCCGAGCCTCTGTTTGGAAAGTGTTCTGACAAAACAGTAACTCCATCTAAGTATGACCTAAGAGGCTCTGGTGGGTCTTCTAGTAAAGGCAATTTTACTCTTTCGTTTGAGCACGTCATTCCCAGTGGCTCTTTACGAAATTTAAAAGCATAACAATAGTTACAAATAAATGTCATCTCTCCAATTATAACGATCGGGTTAAGGGAATACTCAACGTCTTTGTCTTAGTTAAATGCCTCTGAAACTAAATCATTCCTTCTTCGATTACCAGCATTACGTTCTCGCTTATGTTTACGAAGTTCTCTCGCTCATCGGTTGTTTCAGTTGCTCTGATGGTGGAAGCTCGAATTCAAACTCCACTAAGACGAACCTCTCGTTCCTCGAATGTTTCAGTTGCTCTGACATTGGAAGCTCGTGTTCTGAGTCCTCGGCAGTGTTGCCAACGTATTTACACAAAAAAAAGGACGGTTGGACACAGAAAAAAATACAGATTTTTTTTAAAAGGATAAAAAAACAGGACCAACAATGTTTCCTTATTAATATAATAAAGCTTTAATGAATATCATAATGATAGTTGGCGACCTTTCTAAATTGTAGAAATTTGAGTTTAGCCGGCTTGAGATCAAATGAAACAATCAGATGTAAATGCTGTTTTTCCGATATATTTCGGTTGCTCACCGGCAACCATCTTCAGAGACAATTTTATACGTCTGTGCCGTCTGACGTGGAGTTTCGACTATCTTTATTTTCGATTAAATCATATCGATCATATTATCAGCATCGATTTCGTGTGCATATGATGCATTCGTTCCAATTAACCGAAGACAAATATCAGGAACTTGATAATACTTGTTTTTTTGAAAACAGCTGATAAATTGTCGAAGGGGGTTTTGAAAATATGAAACATATTTGATAATTGTCAGAAGTTTCTTCGAGAATTGAGCACACAATTAAAAAAAACGAGAAGGCCAAGCTAACTTCGTCTGTGCCAAAGTTTTTATACCCTTGCAAAAGCTGTTTTTGAAATGACAGAGTTTAAGAACGCTTGGATAAAAATCAAAAACTTGTGTAACTAAAATCGATTTTCCGTCAGATGAACATCTGATTTCGACCAAATTTCGCGAATCTTTTTGAAAGCATATCAAATTAACAATCGCCAAGTTTAAGAACGATAAAATTGAAAACAAAAAAGTTTTTCTCACTAAGACTCATTTTCCGACCGATAAGTCCTATGGCAGCCTGCAGATATAGTCATCTGATTTCGACCAAATTTTTCAAATTAGTGTGAAAGCGTTTAATATTAGTAATCACCGACCTTAAGAACGATTTACTTGAAAACAAATATTTTTTTTCAGTAAGACCCATTTTCCGACCGATCGGTCCTATGGCAGCTATAAGATATAGTCATCCGATTTTGATCAAAGTTTGCGAATCTGTTTGAAAGCATATAATATTAATAAGGGACGAGTTTGAGGACGCTAACATAGAAACCAAAAAAGTTTTTCTCAGTAAGTTCCATTTTCCGACCGATCGGTTCTATGGCAGCTATAAGATATGGCCATCCGATTTTGACCAAAGTTTGCAAATCTGTTTGAAAGCTTTTAATATTAATAATGACCGTGTTTGGGAACGCTAACATTAAGAACAAAAAAGTTTTTCTCACTAAAACCCATTTTTTTACCGATGGTTCCTATGGCAGCTATAAGATATAGTCATCCGATCCGGTCGGTTCCGACATATCAGCGTGCAGTAAAAAGAAGACTCTGTGCAAAATTTCAGCTCGATAGCTTTAAAACTGAGAGACTAGTTTGCGTAGAAACAGACGGACAGACAGACGGACAGACAGACAGACGGACAGACAGACAGACGGACGGACAAAGCTCAATCGACTCAGCTCGTCGCCCTGATCAAGAATATATATAGTTTATGGGGTCGGAAATGAATATTTCTATGCGTTGCAAACTTCTGGGCAAAATTATAATACCCTTTGCAAGGGTATAAAAAGGATGCAAAAAACACAAAACCAAAACTAAACTCATTTGAACCGCGCAATGAACCGATATTCGAGACGTCTGATTTCGATTACACACAAATAAAACAGGGTTGCATCGCTTAGAAAAATGCTTATCGAAGGCGGAAAATCAATATGAAAGCGGTGCCACATAGTTGAAATTGATACACTGCCTTAGATCAATTAAAAAAGGATGAATAAAGGATAAAATATAATAAGAAAGGCATTTTTCCGGATAGGGGACGTTTCAAAATTTTTCGGGAAATCGCAGTTTGAGAAAGGACAGATCTGTCCACAAAAAGGACAAATTGGCAACACTGGTCCTCGGAGACGTTCTTCCCGCTCCTCGGCTGTTTCCGTTGCTCTCACAGTGGACGATCGAGAACGAACTTCACTGAGGCGGCTCAGGCTCTTCAGAAGTTTCATTTGCTCGTCGTGGTTGTTAAATAGCCCAGAGAGCCCGGATTGCCGCCCGAGAGTTTTGCCCGACCGCTAACTGTCAAGTCGTGGTCAATCCAAGTTGACCAAGATTCGCTACAATATTGTTATATTTTTACCGGATAACAATCTTTCTATAATGCCGAATCGGGGAATTATCATTTCAAAATCAGATCTAAACTCGGCTTACTATGACTTCGAGAAAGCAAATAAAGCATAATTCAGGTTGGAAAATGGCATTGCTATTGAACACCGAAAAAAAATGGAAACCTTAAACCAAGCTCAAAAAGATTAAGTTGATCTCGACCTTCAGATTGATATCGAAATAAACTGTACTTGAGATAAGTACGAAATAATTGAAACAATCCTAAAATTCGGTTTAGCTGAAAATCAAATAATCCCGCATCGAGACTAAAGTAAGTACGAAAATACAATGAAGTAGCGAAAAGAGCAAAAAGAAAACGAGAGCAAGTCAAAACTAAGAAAATCTCTTTCACTAATACTGAGATACATGAAATTCTTCTGTCAACTAAGAGCAGAGTTTCCCAGCCATAGCCCCTGGGGGCCGAACGCGTACGGTAAATCACACGTAAAAGGGCCGAATGGTTGCCGAAGTCGTTTCTTACTGAATGTCTGAAAGTCAGTCGCAGTCAACGTTACTAGACGATCTCTGCCGCAGCAGTATATTGCCAAGCAACACTGCTAAAAAGCATTTTCACATTTTCAGTCCTTTCGTCTAACTGAGAGTTTGTTCTTTTGGTGTCGATTTTTGCACTTATGCTGCCTTGGAATTCCCTACCAGATTAGCACTCCAGACATGAGAAGGAAGCTGCTGTATTGCAGTCGATAAGCCAAGTCTATTGAAGATAGGACAGGGTGGTTCTTTAAAAACAGAGACCAGTCTTCAGTGTGGTGTTGTTTGTGTCCTATTTGTAAAGTTGTTTGCAAAAAACTAATGACCTCGAGCTGGCTAGATCTTGCAAGTTTCGAAACCAAAAAGGTTGTTACAAAACTTGCTTGATTGTCATGTGAAATGTTTGTATTTATGGGATCAAAATGAGTTTGAATATAGAGCTCAAGTCAATCTCGGGCATTTTTGCAGCAATCTTTCTTTGATTGAACTAAGTTAAATATCGAGCTCTGTTTTATCTCGGGTATTCTTGTAGCAATCCGATTTCGAGATCCAATAAAGTACGAATATCAAGCATAAGTTCATATCGGACCTTCATGATAAGATCTGAATTTGATGTCATATAACAAAATGAAATCAATCTTGAGTGATTTTAAAATAAATATGATAATTTTGAACTCAAATCAAGATCACCTGAGCGAAAGACGGTATTAAGACAAGAATATCAGGATTGAAATATCCATACTCAAGTCAATTCTTTCGTAATTAGGTTAAAAAAAATCCGGGATCGACCGACTTTTGACACCGTTTGGGATTTATTTTCGTCCGGATACTTTCGATTCTTTTTTCTGTGACGACGTCTGAGAAATAACTATAATAAATGAGGTCCATTTGGGCATTGATTAAAGATTTTAACAGCTTCTTATGCTAAACGCTCCATGAGCCCTGAGCATGTATCAGAAAAAAATTATGCATCGAATAGTTTCTGCTGTTGGAGGGAGCATGTATCACTTTAAAGTAGCGTACTATTTCTTTGATACATGCTCCTGTATCATGATACCCTAAATTGGCTATTATTATACCGCATCACTCGAGTTCAGTAGGAAGATTATTGCAAATTTATACTTGATCAGGGAGCAAGTTGTTTTGCTGAACACGGCTAATGTCTCAACGATCTTAAAATCCATATACCAAGCTTCGAAACCAAAGCTTAGGTTCGAGTAAAGGAACTGGTCTGGGAACCAAGCCCTGCACTTTCGGTTTCAGACTGACCCTTCTCCAGAATTTCAAAAATTCTTCACACATTCATCCATTTTTGATCGAATTTGGCTGAAGCACTTAAAAACGTAGAACATCAACAACTGCAGATTTTATAAACGCTAGCACTAAAAACGAAATATTTGTACTCCAATCTTAACAACCAAACCGATTCAAATTGAGAATCGAAACCCTAATTTCAAATACTTAACGGAAATGAAACCGAAGCTGAAACTCGTTTTGGGATTCGACCCCTGGTTAACTATGTCATTAAAGCTAAAAAAGTTGAGTAACGAATTTCATAAAGTCTCATAGGAAAAGATACACTTTGATAAGCTCTCAGGATCGTTGGTCCTTGAGTCTTATATAGAGTTAAAAAAAAGCTCTTAAACACAAGTTATCAAAAAGATCTTCAAGATAAAGATTAATCTACGCTAAAATACGCAATCTTTTCAAATTCTGTAAAATCTTCGCACCAAAAACCGTTAACAGCATGCTTAGCAGAACAAGTTAGCAGCCTCTGGTTGCATGCAACCTGTATGAACCTGTTTGCTTGCAACATCCAGCCTGTTCGCTTCAAACATGCGCACTCAATTGCAACCTGTTTGAGTTTGAGTCCAATTGGAGTCCAATCAGTCCCGTTTTTAAAGTCGAGCCGCAAGCAACTTGATAGCGCGTCGCGTGTTCGACGTGAACGTTGACGACGAAAACAAAACAAGAAAAAGAAATAAAAATAAAGAAATCAAATCAAAACCAAGTGCAAAGCAAAATTGAATAATTTTTTCGTGTGTGCTGGTGTGTCTGTGTGTTAAGTGTTTTTTTCGTATGGCCAAAAAATTAAAGCTGATAAAAAGGCAGTCGTAAAAAAGTCGCTCAGCAAACACGGTTGGAGAGTGAAGCAACCACAAAAAATATAAATAAACAAAAGCTATTATTGTAGAAGGAAACGACGAGCTTTTGCCGGCTTGAAGGGCGCCGACACGCCCCTCTTGGAAATAGTGCAAAATATCTTTTTGGGAATTCTGGAAGAATTTGCCATGTTAACTCACGCTTAGCCGTGTGATTATCTCTCTTTTTCGTCTTCTTCCTCCCTCTCGAATTCTCTTCTCCTCTGCAAAATGTCAACCTCGACCATCACAACAACAACAACAACAACGGTGGCTGCGACGCCCCAGCAGCAACAACAACAAGCACCTGGACGCTCGGCCGATTGTCGTAAATTCTCACCAAATATTTTCAACAAGAGCAAATGCAGCCACTGCTTTCGTCAACGCGAGGAGCACTCGGCAGCCGCCTTGGAATGCAATAGGGTAAGTTCGTATACAACATGGAAAATAGGCGGGGGAGGCGGAAACTAGAATATTTTGGTCTAAATACGAAACTGTGTTCTTTTCCATGCGTGGCTACAGGAGGAAATTTATGTTTAGCTGCAGTTTGTATATCTTTTTTTAGTGCATGTTTTTATGGAGTTGTTTTCTTTAAGTTGGGACATTTCAAAAATGAAAAACAAATGTGATTTTGTGGAAGAATTAAATTTGTAATGAATTTGTTGCGGAAGATTTGGTTGGTTAAGGTTTGATTTAAAGAGTTATTGAAGTTTTTATGGCATCAATTTTAGAAATGGCTTTTAGTTTGTATGGAATATAATCTTATTTGAATGTTAAAATGATATTCCAGCAAGAACTATGAATATTTTTACTGATGAAAATGACACAAGCGAGAAGGACAAGCTAACTTCGTCTGTGCGGAAGTTCTGTCTTAAAAATATCAGAATTTAAGAACGCTAGCATTAAAATCAAAAATTTCTTGAACGGAAACCCCTTTTGTCGACAGCTAGTCATCTGATATTGACCAAAATATCGCGAATCTATTCGAAAACGTATCAAATTAAAAATTGCCGAGCTTAAGAACGATAAAAATTGATAATAAAAAAGTTTTTCTCACTAAGACTCATTTTCCGACCGATCGGTCCTATGGCAGCTATAAGATTTAGTCATCCGATTTTGACCAAAATTTGAAAATATGGGTGAAATCATATAATATTAGTAACGGACGAGTTTGGGGACGTTAACATTGAAAACAAAAAAGTTTTTCTCACTAAGACTCATTTTCCGTCCCATCGGTTTTAAGGCAGCTATAAGATATAGTCATCCGATTTGGACAAAAATTTGCAAATCAGTGTGAAAGCATATAATATTAGTAATGGTCGAGTGTGGGGACGTTAACATTGACAACAAAAAAGTTTTTCTCACTAAGACCCATTTTCCGACCGATGGTTCTTATGGCAACTATAAGATATAGTCATCTGATTTTGATTAAATTTTACAAATCTCTTTGAAAGCTTGTAATATTAATATTGGCCGAGTTTTAGGACACTAACATTGAAAACAAAAAAGTTTTTCTAACTAAAACCCATTTTTCGACCGATGGGTCCTAGGGCAGCTATAAGATATAGTTATCCGACTTTGACCAAATTTTGCACATCTGTTTAAAAGCATGTAACATTAGTATTGGCTGAATTTGGGGACGTTAACATTGAAAACACAAAAGTTTTTCTCACTAAAATCCATTTTTCGACCGATGGTTCTTATGGCAGCTATAAGATATGGTCATCCGATCCGGTAGGTTCCGACATTTTAGCAGCGTGCAGGAAAAAGAAGACCCTGTGCAGAGTTTCGATAAAATTATAATACCCTTTGCAAGGGTATCAAAATGCCCGCTTGTGTATGATTAAGAGATTTGAAAGTATGCCGATAATCCTGGCTTTTTTTTCAAAATACTTTTTTATAATTTAAAATGTCAAAAGAATAGTTGTATGTGAAAGTCAGTAAGAAATTGACAATTTCATAATTGGATGAAGATTTATTGATGTAACAATATGGTACTTCATTTGCAGAGAATCATTTTTGAGCAGCTTTGAAAGCTGAATGATTTTGAACAACTTTATTGTTCGTATATATTGTGCCGAAAATAATATTTATGTCATCTGAGGACAGGCCTTAAGAATGAAAATGTTCTATCTAAGTGCGAACTTATTGTTTTAAGTATGAATTTTGGACTCCAAGTTTTAGTATCTAACAGTTTAGAACGCTATAAAACTATAATTTTGCTTGCTCTTTTTTAAAAGTTCCACTTTAAGTTACTTTTCACTCTCCTTAGAACGAGTTTAAATCGAGTTTATCAAGTACAAAATTCTTTACAATTCTAGAATGAATTAATAATTGTGCGTTTTACTTTTTCAGAGTGTTACAGTTACTAGAACTGAAGGTCATGTATGCTTCTTTTGATCTTCCTGTAAATATCATGCAAGCTGCTTCTGATCTTCCTGTACTAACACTCTGAAAATATAAAAACACAAGTAATTTGTATTTAACACGAATAAAATTGATGTTAAGTACGAAAATTACAACAATACCATAAAAAAGGATTTCTCAATTCCATTAATTTTGAACGGTTTTGGGACATTATAAATTAATTTCATACTATTTTATAACCTTTTAGAACTGATTTGCATTTCAAACGAAAATTTGTTTACTTAGAACGCAAACAAAATATTCTTAAATTTACTTGAGAAAGTTTGAATCCTGAAACCTTTATTAGACAAAAAACCATAACACATAAAAAAAGAACAAAATTACTTAGATGTAAAACCCAGTCACGATTTAATCTTCACATAAAGCTTAAAAGATCTAAAGTACATTGGCGAACCCAAAAGATTCAAATAGTATAATACTAAGAGGTACAAATGGTTGGCAAGGGTAGGGTCAAGTTACATTTTCTGTTTCAAAATTATTCCTTAATTAAAGCCGTATTTAATTTAAAATATCAACGAGTTTGCTAGAATATCATATACTTATTTTAAATGAATAAAACTCATATATGGTGCGAGTGACTAGGTCCTCTTCTAGAAGCTGAATGGTTTTTATTATGGTATTGGTTCTTCCTTTTAAACATTTTTGGTTTTACCTCCAAGCAACTCACTGACATACCATTTGGTTGTGGGCTGCTTGGATTTCTAATTTATTGATAACAGAAGTGGTTCTTTTTTAGGGTTCTTAGCAATTTGGAACATTAAGTTCTTATTCAATCATTGTGTTCTTTATTAAGTTCTTTTATAGTATAATTTCAATTCTGTTCGTAGAGCCAATTTCACAGTAGGGTTTTCTAAGTGTGACGCATAGATTCTGATACGTTTTTGATTCTAATTTTAAAATTTCTTGATCAAGATTACCAGCTAAGATTTGCTAGTGTGTCGGAATGTCCTACCCGGTATTGAATGACTTAGGACTGATTTTTCATCTTCTAAATAGCGCTTTGTGACACATAAGGTTACAAATTGCTTTGTTACTTGAAGTTTAGGTGACACATAGCTATCTTAAAGATGAGAGAGTGAAACTAAATCATTTTGCTGAAATTTACACCTTTTCTTTTCAATCAGCTATCAACATTCAAAGTATAAGTTAAGTTAAGTTGGATAGAAAAAAGTGGGTGTCGTGGGTCTGGGTGGGATGCCCAGTAAAATTTCAACACTTGCGTTACGTGTGTGAGTGTGTCTGGTATGAATGTGGGTGAATCGATTACACTGTGCAACACCAAAAAGTTGATAGAGTCGGGAACAAAAAATTCTGAAAGGGTATGATGGTAGTACAAAAACCTTCGCTGGGTTTGGTCTGGTTAGCTGCCGTTTTCTGTTTATTGCACTTTGAAGTTTTCAGCTTCTGATTGGGATTCGCAACTCCATATTTCGTAAACTATTTGGAATTTCGCTTTGACGTCTTAGAGAAAGTCGTTGCTCTTGGCTTTGCTTACAAAAAATTCTTAAGTAGCGAGTCAAAAAAGTCACATCTTTATACTCAAAATTACAAAAATGTCTTAAAATCATCATGTTTTCCCCTCATTTTGTACTCTTTTTCAACTTTGTCTTGAAATCTGTAACGAATTTGACTAAGCAATGCAGGACAAAAACGTAGCTTGGACTTAAATAAACAAGCGATTGCAACATACCAACTTCATTCGATTGATCCTTCGTATAGTTAGGGGCCCTTAAGCATGTAGAATTGGAACTAAAACTCGAAAAATGGCAATTTTTGGTACCAATTGGCCGACACAGTCAAAAATTTCGATTGTTTTGTATTAAATCAAGAAAATAGTAAAAAAACATAACTTAAAAACTGTAAATAAAAAAATTTATTATTGTTACTTTTTTCCGAAAATGTTAGTTTTTATGACAGTTGTACGTGCTTGTGGGCCTATAACTATGTGAAAGAGTAACTAAATGAAGTTGGTTCGTTCTTACGGTTTCTTTATTTTGGTCTAAGCTAAAACTTTGTGCTGTATTACTTGTCCAAATTTGAAACGGTTTTCAAGATGAAGTTGAAAAACTGTAGAAAAGTGGTCAAAACTTGGCTTTTTTTGGGCAAATTTTGTAATTTTGAGTATGAAGATATAATTTTTTGGATTTGCTGCAGAGAAATGTTTTGTAGGCCAAGCAAAGAGCAACATCTTTGTTTAAGATTTAAAAGCAAAATTCAAAATAGTTTACGAGATATGGAATCGTTTGTCCTACTTTGAAGCTGAAAAGTTCAAAGTGCAATAAAAAGAAAATGGCAGCTAATCAGACGAAACCAAGACAGGGTTTTTATACTACCATCACACCCCTTCAGAATTTTTTGGTCTCGACGCTATCAACTTTTTTTAGTTCAAAAAATGTGTCACAGTGTTATCGATACTCGATTCTTAATATTCGATTCTCAGTACTCTAAAATCGGTATTCAATACCTAGTATTCGATACTCGGTACTCAGTCCTCGATACTATGTACTCCATATTCACTAGTCGATACTCAGAACTTGTTTCTTAGTTCTCAATACTCAGTACTCGATCCTCAGAACTGAATATTGAGTACTCAGTTACTCGATAGTGAGTACTCGATACTCAGTTTTCGATTCTCAGTGCTCGGATCTCAGTATTCCATACTCAGTAATCGATACTCAGTACTCATGACTGTGTGTTTGTGTGCACTGTCACGTCCAATGGCTAAGCAACTGACTTTGTAAAGACAAAGGCGTACGCAATAGAATCTGTCGCAAAGACAACATTTTTCAAATTTTGGTCCCCAAGTCGAAAGTTCGTAAAAGAGCTTATATGCTACTAAAACGATAGGTTTTGAGCTGGAATATCTTGTTTCAGGTTTTCCTCGGAACAGTGTTCAATTTTGCTGTTGTTTCTATATAAAACAGTGCAGTAGATCTGTCTCGGCAAGGGGTTCTTTAAACATTTTTCACTCCTTTCCCTACCTCACTTGTTGACACAATTGTTCTACCCACAGAGTGTTGACTCAAATGACTTTCACACTCAACTAGTTGATGTTTTCTCTTTCCTCCACACACACTCACACACACTTGTAGTCCAATATTGTAAGTTATTTATAAATTAGGAAATATATTCGTCGAAACACCTAAGCCAATAATATAATACATACTCTAGTGTGTACACACCAAGTGGGTATATGCAAGTGTATGTAGTTGGAGTAGTTCTCGAGTTTTGCATACAAGTTCTCTTCGGTGTTTAGGTCGCCAGTGTGAGTTTTTCACGGCTGTCAAGTGCGCGCGAGGCGACACGACAATGGCCTCGGGGGTCTCGCAACTTTCGGTTCTGTGACTTCCTCAATGAAGCCCACAGCAAATACAAATGGCTGGCTTTGTGTGCTAATTTCTGGGGGTCATTTGTCGATATGCTGTGCTTCTTTTACAGCTACAAGTATTTCTGTTCAGATCAGTCACGCAGTTGAAGTATTTCAATTGATTTCTACACAAAAACACACACACTCACACTTAGCCCACAAAAGCCAATAAATTGGCCCCGGGGCAGCAGTTAGAAAATTTACATATAAATTCACATCAATTAAAATTATGCCAAAAAAAAAAAAAAAAAACTAACAGAATTGCTTTTGACATACGAAATTAATTGCAGGCGGCCCAGATATTTTATAAACAGAAAGAGAACACAAAAAGGCAAGGCACTTGTAAACTGTCAATATATATATATATTTTGAAAACTGCACAAAATCCCCGACAACGAGAAGAATGAGCACAGATGAAGCTATACAAATTATTAGGGTCAGTTGTTAAAAATAAATTATTCAAAAGACAACAAAGAAAATGAGTGTTAATTAATGGCCTGCCAGCTAAAAGTGTTGCAAGCGACAGAGAGAGAGAGAGAGAGAAAGAGAGAGAGAGGCATCAACAAAATAAACACAAAATTTTCAGAATTCTAACTACTTAGTAGGAAAACCTTGATTTTAACGAAGAATTTAACGAATTTAACGAAGAAGCAAATGAGATGGTGCGAAATTTATTACTAAACCAGAACCGGTACACATCTCTTTGGAAAAGGAATTTGTTTCAAAAAATTACTTTGGATAAGAACTTTTACAAGTTTCCATCTTCGCAGGAAAGATTTGATTGGGTTCGAGTATACGGACTGAAGCTTATTCTTTTTATTTATTTATATTATAACTCCATACATTTTTTCACCGAAACGGCCACTCCCACAAATGAACCGCATTTACCTAAAAGCCCAGTATTCAGAAGAACTAAATCTAGTTAGAACAGAAACTGTTCCAATTAAGGTATCATCTCTAAAAACAGGGCTGCATCTCTCGCAAAAAATTTCGCTTTTTTAGTTAAGGGGTAGTTTGATGTTCAAGTGATATTTATTGATTGTGTTATATGTTTTATGATGCATTTTTAAATTATAATTCAAATTTATATAAATTCATTTCATATTCTCCAAAAATAAAATGCGAATTTTAAAAATGTGTTCGCACCACTCATGAAGTATAACTTGCCAGCCCTTAGTCAGCTGACTGTCACATAGAGGGTGTCGCAACCTGTAGATGGCGCCACGTGAGGTGGTTGCTTTTCACTAATATGAAAGACTTTGGTTGGTTTTGCAAATAAAAATTAAAACGCAAATTTCAATGTTTTAACTAATTAAATAATTTATTAATTTGATGCAACATATCCAGAAATATAATGTTGTTCTCATTTCCAAAACTAATTTTACTTGTCAAAATTGTTTGGGTGGTGAATTTTGCTAAATCTCCTAACAAAACACGAGAGATTTGAAACCAACCGAAAGAGATTTATGTGACACCGAGAATTGGTTTTGGGTTGAAATTTGGTTGTAAGAGATTTCTGTGCCATATATCGAATTCGTTTCCTGAACACTGCAATTTCGTATTTCTTTCTCTATATTAAGATTTTTATCTTTATAGCGAAGTTTTTATTGGTGCCATTGATATTCGCTATATGGAAGGTAGACTTTATTTTGAATATTAATCACATAAATTGGATTTCTATTAAATTTTTTGTAAAACTTGGTCCGAACCAAAACTTTCGCCCTAAATCCTCGAACCTAAAATTTCCGAACATTAACCATTGTCAAATTTCCGTTCGAACCCGTGAATCGGAGCTCCTAACAAATTTATTGAGTTTGCAGCACTGTGTCAAACCTCTAACTCTTACCATCTCTGAGATATCTCTTCGCTAATACGAATATGCCCAATCGGAACTAGCTGTCAATTCCGCTAGCGGTAGGCTTAGTTTGTGTGAGGCTTAAAGTTAGAATTACTAAGTTCGGTCTTCAGGTCTTCAATCTGTAAGAGTTAAATTGCGTTTTACTTAAAATTCCCTGTTTCCTGCCATAGAATGTTGGTATGTTGCTTGATTAAACCATTTTCTATTAGAAAATTCTTAGCTTAATCTGAAGCAGGAGGCACAAGCTATGGACCAAAAAAATTGATGTAAAGTTCTTTTGACTATGTAGACATTTGAGGGGTTTCAAACAAAAAAGTGTAGCTCTAGAATGTGCCAGTGCAACAAGGGTATTAGTTGATAAGTGTTGGAAATACTGATTTTCTTCATATTTATTGAAATCTGGATTAGAGCACCTTCGCCTTAAAGTATGCGAAGTTATAAAAGAGTTAGTACTGAGCTACAAAGCTAAATAAGTCCTGATTTTGAAGTACTTTATGATCTGCGTTTCTATGGCTCATTGTGGCGTTGAGTGTGTGTGTTTAGCCACTGATACGAAATTTATTTCGCACTGCGTTGTTGTGGCGAAAGAGCGCAGTATAAGCTCGTATACTGTCGGTGTGTCATCGTCGTTGCTGCAAAGCAGTTTTGTATGCACAGAATTTAAGGCATAGATTTCAATACAGAACTCGTGGGTGAGTTTCATGGGCAGTACTGAAGAAAATAGTACTGAAATCAGTCTTGAACTGCAGCAATTCATAATTCTCAGGTCCGTATTCAGCACTGATAAACTCAGTGCACTCAGATAATTATTTTTCTATATTTAAGAAAATGGCCCTAGAATTGAAATCGACCAAAAATTTAGAAAAAATTCTGAATTTTTTTGAGTTTAGTTTATTTGCTCTTCATAATGCTACAAGAATTTCTTATAATTTAGTGCATTAGTCACATGTGATTCCATTAAATAAATAATACATACATAAGACCAATCTTACAAGCTAAGAATAATTTACTTAACTATTAAAGATTTCTATATTTTTCTTATTAAGTATTTTGTCTTTGAAAGTGGTTAAATAGTTATATTTTGAATTGCGTTGGGTTTCTTATTTTCGTAATGTCATTCCAGCATTCTCCGAGTTTGAAAATCTTGTCCTTGGACATATTAGATTTTTGGTCCGTGAGGATGTTGCAAACTGCAGTTTGTCAAAGAGATATAGTATGGCTGTCTTTTTATTATTATGTTATGTAGATATATTAGAACACTGTGGCTCATCCAGGATTTTAAATTAATGCCGAACACTTGGTTGGTCAGGCTTGTTATGTGTTCAGTACGGCGGCGTTCAAATATATATCTGGCTATGGAATTAAAGGCCACTCGTAATCTATTGAAGCTGCTTGCGTCGCTGTGCGCAAATAGCTCCAAACCATAGAATAAAGTAGGGATCAGGCACAACTTTGCAATTAGTAGTCTGAGTTCTTGGGGTATATCCTTCTGCGTTAATAACAGCTGCCTAAGCATATGTTTTTCCTGTGGCTTTGGCTATGTGTTCGCTCCATGTGAGAGTATTATTAATGGTAACACGAAGGTTGGTAGCGCTGCTAACATACTCTAATGGTGTACCTCCAATGGTAAGCTCAGTCAACTGTCTGCTGCATATGGATTTTTTATATATAGTCAAACATTTTGCATTAGAGGCCTTCAAACTGCTGACTATCGAAAGTTTTTCATTGCACTGCCTAACACACAAATCAATTTCAAATAACGGTCGACTTACATACAGTTGGACGTCATCAGTATACATATAGACATTACAGTTCAACAAACAATCAGGCAGGTCCTTAATATATACAGAGAACAGTAATGTTCCAAGCACTGAGCCTTGTGGGACACCGTGAGCATGTCGACTTTCTTTTCCCGGAGACTACTACTTGCATTCTATTCGACAAGTACGATTTTATGAGATTGGTTGCATTAGAGGAGATTTTGTATTAATGTTCCAGCTTGTCACAAAGTATGCTATGATTAGACATCGGATTTTACATATTTGCATATTTTGAACCGGATGTCCGATTTAAGTTCTGATTGCACACATCTTATTTTTATTGAAAAACGATCTAAGTCCGCTTAAAACCATTTTGCATAAATTGCATAAAAAAATATGCAAAATATGTAAAATATGTAAAAAACCTATTTTTTTATGAAATTCCATATTTCAGATACATTATAATCCTAATAGGCCAGAGTTAATGTGTTCTTTTTGTGATTCTGTGCTCACCATTTTCAGATTTTTTTGCAAGTCCGTTTCACTTTGAAAACCAACCTCATCAATTCAACTTTTAATTAATTAATATGCCGAAAATAAGCGATAAAAAAACATGTTTCATTCAAAAATTCAAAATGGCTAAAAGAATTGGAATCAAACTGTTTTGAAATACAGGAAGACAACGTTGTCTGTCTCGGATATAACTCTCTATTTTCTCTGTAACTGGTATCTATTGTCTCCATACATATTTGAAACCAACAACAGTAGCAAAGGGATAAGAGTTACGCTCTCAAATGTTCTCACGACATTTCTGTTATTGTTGTTTCTACATGGGTTTTTTGTTCTACACGCATACCTTATTTGAGTCTCCACTTGATCTACTCCTCCTATTTACCAGCCGGTTTACCCTTTTTTATGATAATCTAAATTCAAATGAGAATTTTTGAAATTTCGCGATTTTTTTGAGCATTTGTTCCACATCTTTATTTACCCGTGTACTCTAGCCGTCCATAAAATCTTCATAAAAATCTAAAGAGAAACTTCCCAACATTTTGGAACTTTTTAGGAATCCCATTTAACCGTCTATATATGCCATCTATATATTTTTAATAATAATCTAAGCTCAAGAAAAAGAATTTTTTTGCAAATTTCTCAATTTTTATACATTTTTTATACAATTACATATTTTACATTTTACATGTAAAATATGCCAAATTTGCATACATTAAATTTGCAGTTTCCAATGGAAACTAGGTTATTTATCAACCTTCATTTAAAAAAGGACATAAAATCCGATGTCTAGTTATGATCTACTGTGTCAAAGGCTTTGCTAAAATCTAGAAGCGTCATTAGTGTAATATTGTTTTCGTCCATTTCTTGTCGTATGTCGTCAGTGATGCTTAGCAGTGCTGTTGTGCAACTTCTATGTCTTTTGAAACCAGATTGTTTCTCACTCATGAGTGCATTAGTGGCAAAGAATTCTTGTAGCTGCGTTGCAAGTACCTGCTCAAAGGCCTTGGAGAGGAACGGAAGGATTAAAATTGGCCGAAACTCGTCTTTCGATTTTGGGATTGGAAGTATCTTGGCCAATTTCCATGAGTCAGGGAAAGTAGAAGTGGTGATTGCAGTATTGAAGATGTGCTTAATGTGAAGTATTTTTAAAAACTTAAGATTTAGCTCATCCAGCCCCACGGCATTCGATTTTATTTTCAAAATACTAGAAAAGACGTCACAAGTACAAACACACATAAAGCTAAAACTATTATCACAGCGAAGAGCAGCATTCAGGTACATGATTATTAGTTGGAACTGGTCTATTTATATTAACAAATTTATGATTTAAAGCATTCACATCTAGGTTGTTGTCAAGTTTGGTTTTGGTTTTTCCCACTTCTAATGATTTTAGTTCTTGCCAAGTTTTCCCGGTTGACATTGCACTGCTCAGTCGGGATTGATAATATGAGCTTTTAGCTGTACTTATCATATTCACGACTTTATTTCTTAACTGTGTAAAAACTAACTTTGACTAAACTTTAAGAAATTTTTCTGAAATTTAGTGAATTTTTTAGAAAATATTTTTCTAAAAATTTAGGATGAATTGCCAATATGACACTTATGCCTATATGATACTTGTCGATATTGGTGACCAAGAAGGAGACAAAGTCTCCAAAAACGGGACAAAAAGATAAATTAGTGTTGGTAGTTTGATTGTGCAACAAGTCGCTTCGCAAGAAAAGTTTACCACACTCAGAAAATAATTTTTCTATATTAAAGAAAATCGCCCTAAAATCGATCTCGCCTTTAAATTTAGAAAAAAATATTTTCTGCATTTTAGAAAAGTTGCCCTAAAAAAGGGCGAAAAGGGCACTTTTTAGGGCGAATTGTTTTTTGAGTGCAGCACAGAATGTCGTGTTATCGAATAATATTTGTTTCGTTAGAAACAATTTTTTTTTTAATTTTTTTAATTTTTAGTACGAATTTGGCGCTTTTTAGGGTGAGTTGTTTTTTGAGTGTATGGTATTTTCAGATCTTATCTTCATATTTGTGGCAAGCCATGCTATTGCAAAAATTCTAATTTGCTTTCTTATCAGCACATTTTTCTCTTCATAATGGATTTTTCGGAACTCGCAATCAATGCCACTTGCATTAGAGATTATCGATTGACTTTACGTCACAGAAAATGAAACAAAGACTGAAACGTTGGCTCAGTCAGCACTTTTGTGCTCACATAAAAGTCAGCTGTTTGCACAAATGTTTGTTCTTAAGATTTTATATATCCGCCAACTAAATTGAATACAAAAGAACTTTTCGTTATGAGTAACCCACATTCATTGTCTTAACTAGCCTATTATTAACTTAATTAACTTGACACAGTTGCCAAGATTAATGTATCAACTGCTAAATCGCGCAAGGTCTTAAATTTAAACTTTCATTGAATCAAATCGAAAACAAATATATAAATTTTGAAAACAAACAAAAACTGCGGCTTGCACACACAAAGAAAAAAAAAACTCTCGCTTTCTCGTTTCTTGGAATCTCGGCTTAGAATTCATATGGAGGGGCACAAAATGCCACCGAAAACTAATTAAAATAACAAAAACCAATCAAAGCATAGAAACATAAAAAAAACCCTGCCACATACCACCGCATACACAGAGAGAAGAGAACACTAAGAGCTGGAAAAAAAAGTGAAAATCGTTTGGGGTCACCCGAAAAAATTTATGACAATACAACGCCCTGGCAGGCAGCCAGTTTGCAGGGGGCAGCGGCAGCGGCAACTGCGACCAACCGGCTTTTATATGGTTTGATTAGTCTTCAGTGCTGGAATTTGTATTTAATAAACATAAAATCGTCGCAATAAACAGATATGACGAGGTGCATGATGCGTGGATAAAGCGGAGTGGGGAAATTTCTAGGGCTTGTGGAAAGTTTCGAGATGCAGAGGAGTCACTAAAAATGTAAATGAGAGTTGTAAATTAGACAAGAACAATTAAAAGAAGATGTCTAGATAATCCTTAGTTACTTTAAAAAGAAACTGTTTTATAATTTTAAGATAATCTGTCGCAGCTGTTTTACTATTTGTGCTGTAGGTTTGACTAATATGATAAATGACGCAGAGTTTTTAACTTTTGAAAAAGACAACAGTTGAGCTGTGTGTTTGGAAGTCAGCAGGTAAAATACTTATCATGCGCATCAGCAAGTGTTATGTTGCCTCACAATTCTGATTTCAATTCTAATTTATCATTCAGATCTCTTTTCCCTAATCTTTTACAACATTAGTTGCACCCTCTCCCTGTATGTTTTTCCACTACTTAAAGTTGAGGGCTAAATAAAAATAGAACTGAAACTCTTGGCTTCCGCTTGCTGTGCGGCAATTAGAAGGCGTCAGCGTCAGCTCTACTGCTGCGGTTACTCACCCAAAAGACCGACCAAAAGAGAGGTTCTCCAGGTTGCCCCTTAAGAGTTGGTTCTAAATTTAGCCCCACTTTTGCTTTTGTTTTGTTTTCGTTTTTATTTTTTTTCCTGTTTGCCTGTTGTCATCTACTGCATAAGTAAGTAAATGTGTGGCATAATTGTTGTTGCATTGTTTCTGTAGGCTAATGAAGCCCTAACACAAGTCTCGGATTACCCTCAAAGCAAGAGCATGGAGGACCACCTTTGAAGTAGGCGGTGACTTCAAAAGAAGGGCCATTCCTTGAGGTGTAAGGACACTAAAATGTTTATGTCAATGGTAATTCTATACACTAGATTCTGAGAATAAATAGAACTTCAAATTGGAATTTATATTAAATCTGGCAAACTGATTTGACTGGCGATGATGGCCAAGTTGACAGGTCAGGTCAAAAGGCTGGCTACACGAAATCTTCTTGGGGTCCCATAAAAGGCCAACTAAATCTCATCATCCACAGAGAGAGAGAGAGAGAGGCGCGTGACTGGGCACCCTACCAAGACCCCGAAATACAAAGTTGGTCGGCCAAGTCCACTGGCCGTCTATTTGTCTGCCACAACAATTGTCATAGAAACAGTGGGACGAACTAAATGAGCATTTTAAAACGGAAAATTACAGTTTTAGAAGTGATTTAAGTTAAGTCTTCAGGTTATATTAAAGCATAAAATAGATTAGATCAAAACAAAAATTGGTTGGTCTCAGTTTTGAACGCATCTGAAGGGAACTTTGTGATTTTGTCATAATCAGCAAATGCATCTTTTGTGCACTTTTGGCTCGTTTAAATTTTAACTAAAAATTTGGCAGACAAGTCAAAGACGGGAAACATTTGCTATGCCTGCGTAGGCCATTCTTTAGGAATAATATTTAATAGTAAAGAAAATAAGAATTCTTTAAACCTTCTTAAAGCTTAAAAATAGAGGAAAGCTAACTTCGGCTCGACTGAAGATTATTTACCCTTGCAGCTTCGCTATTCATCAGTCCGATTTTGACCAAACTCCACATAATTGTATGGAAACTGATCAAATTCACAACTGAAAGATATAAAGACGCTACCATTGAAAACAAAAAGGTTTTTCTCACTAGAACTTGTTCTTGCGACCGATAGTTCCTATGGCAGCTATATGCTATAGTCATCCGATTTGGATCAAATTTGGCAGAATTGTGTGGAAGCATATAATATTGATCAGTAACAAGTTTGGGAGCGATAGCATTGTAAACAAAAACAATTTTTATATTAAGACTTTTTTTCAGACATATCTTTTGTAGGGCAGCTGTACTAAATAGTTTTCCGATTTTCATAAAACTTGGTGGAATTGTGTAAAAGCATAGAAAACTTAGAAATACAAGGTTTGGGGACGTTTGCGTTGAAGACAAAAAAGTTTTTCTAACTAGAACTACTTTTTCGACCGATAGTTCCTATGTCAGCTGCATGATATAGTCATCCGATCCGGCCGATTCCGACAAATGTGCAGCGCATTTGAACCAACAGCTCGTCATGCTAATCAAGAATATATATAGTTAGTGTGGTCGGAGATGATTTCTTCTATGCGTTACAAATATCTGTACAATTTTAATATACCCTCTACAAGAGTATAAAAACAGGCTATAAGCCGAACCGGTTTGAAATCAGAATTCCGACTTTTTTAAACTGTGAACCGAACCTTAAACGATACCAAGGTAAAAACAAGAAAGAAAGTCGGTCAAGCCCGACTATAACATACTCTGTACCCTTACACTCGCATTTGCTCAGGAGTCAAACGGCCAGTTAACACCCCGCGCACAACGCGGTGCGCTCTCTAAGTTTCTCTCTCTCTCTCTCTTTCTCTCTCGCACTAAGATTGCCTGTGTTGAACGGTTAGGGTATGTTGCTGTGGTTGTTGGTGGGGGGGTGGTTGGTGTTAACTGGCCGTTTTTTGCCCATAACTTGAGTATCGTTCATCCGATCTTTATCATTTCTTCAGCAAATCGATAAATAATTTTGTTTACAAGGTATCTCTAGAAGAAACGAACGATCTATCTCCAAAACTGTAGGAGATATGATACGTGGCAAAAATTGAAAATAAGCTTGATCTGCCTGCAAGTATAAGAAATATATGTCCCATACATGTCAAACCTCTATCTCTTACCATCTCTGAGATCTCTTCGTTCATACGGACAGACAGACGGACAGACGGACATGGCTATATCGACTCGGCTGTTGATGCTGATCAAGAATATATATACTTTATAGGGTCGGAAACGATTCCTTCTCCCTGTTACATACTTTTGCACAAACTTAATATACTCTATGTACCTTCGGTACAGAGTATAAAAAATGTTGTTACTAAAACTGTTACGAATCAAGTTTTTGGGTTAGGTACAACAAAATTATAGACATCTTGCAAAATTCTTGTTATCTTTTCAATATTGTGTGATAAAAACTAGAAATCGTCACGCAAGTATCATAGAATTTTGTACAAAAACTTAACAGACATTTAAAATAAGCTATAATAAGCTTAGATTTTTAGATCCTTGATTTCACATTCAGAAGATGAGGAAAGTTTTCTCTGCGACTTTGACTCTTACCAAAGTTTTTCAAATAATAATAGAGAAGCGACTTAATCAAACATCAAAGAATTTAAAGCTATTGCGCTAACTGTCTTCATAGTACCATCGAATGAATTCGCAGTTGATGGGACCTCATAACTTATGTTGTCTAATCAATTATTTTGAATATTACTCACATAAATTGCCATTCTCTTCAATTTAAACTTGAATCGAACCACAGATCGAAAGAAAACCCTCTGCCAAGATTTCGAATCGGAGTTAAAAATAATTATTGGTTCTGCAACCGTGTTCTAAATAGCATTTACCGTCTTCAGCTGAAATTTGAGGAATTTAATCCTTACCTGGTTCAACTTATGTATTGGACCACAGTAGTGACAGAACCATTCAGATGGTCCTTGGTACAGTAAACATAATAATGTAATGAACTGGCTTTGGGCCTCTGAATGAACTAGTCTGAAGCTTTCTAATAATAATACCAAACTAGTGCTAATGGTTAAGAGTATGGTCACACTGGATGGATGATGCGAGCATAAATGGAGACGTTAGTATATTGTGGAGTAGTATAAGATGAACTCTGACCGAGACGGACGTGTGTATATAAATGGATAGAGGACGTACTGATAATGTAAATAGTAATTGTGCAAATAATGTGTATATAAAGACCGGAAGACCGCGAAGAGTCGGTGGTTTACAGTACTAAACTAAGCCCTGACTTGGAACTATTTCTCTAACCTTCAACAACCCAAAAGCAATTGTCGGTGTTCCTAAAACCTCTTTTGGTTGGTTTCAAATGCTGCGATTTTTGTGGCGACATTTGGTCTATGTTTTGCTAATAAAGAGATTTGAGTCAAATATGATAATATGAAACAAAGTTTGAATGCTTAACTCAGGGGTGCCCAGAATGAGCTTACGAGCGCGTGAAAACCAATACAAATGCACAAAATACAACTCAGGCAAGAACAACTACAAGAAATAGAAAGAGAAACCCGATTTTTGTTTGTTTGTGTGAGTGTGTGTGTGGTCATTCCTGTCTCAAGCACACGCGTGCGAGCGCTTTGGCAACATTGTTGTTGCTTTTTAATTTGCCAGAGACATAGGAGAGAGAGAAGAGAGTCACATATGATTTTGTTGTTGCAGGTCTGTACGCGCCAACAACAAAACCTTCGTTCGGAAAGAAAGAGATTAGAGCACGCATATGAATTGTTTTTGTTTTGTATAATGCCGCGTTTGTATATGGCCACGTTTTTCGTATGCGCGCGGGCTATGCCTTAGCGCAAAGCAAAAACAAATGCGTGGCTTGCGGAATAGGCTTGGCCACCCCTTTCTTAACTGATCGAATTGCATTAATGTTATTAAAGATTTGATGGGTTTAAAACAGAGATGGGCATGCGCACACATATCGTCACACTTTTCACACGCATACAAGCACAATTTGCGTGCGCCGCATTCGTGTTCTATAAATAGCTTTCAATGCTTATAGAGTACGTGTGATTTTGTGCAGTCGGCCGCGGCAGAGGTCCTATGCACTCGCTGCCTCGTGTGCATTGGAACGTTGCGACGCGCCCATCTCTGGTTAAAAGTAATAAAAATGATTTTTTTTAAATATTGTCCACCAAAACAATACAAAAGTCAGAGGACAGCAGAAAGCAACAATAAGCAAACCTGCCAACTTATTCCAAATGTGACAATATCATTTTCGCAGCTTTAATTTTCTTTTCAAAATTAAATGTTTGTTCGCTTAAATGAAGGATAAATTTAACAAAATTATGTGGATAAATTAACAGTTTATTACAGTTATCGAAATAAACCTATCGATAAATTCTATAGGCGAGAACTTCAAACTAATTTGTAGTTCCATTTGGGAAGACAAGTTATCAGCAGTGGAATTTTTAACTAAACATTTTACACAAATGTGAGTTAGCTACCTTTCTAATTGTAGATGTATGTTTCCGGGTCATCCTGACCTCGAGCCGGAAACATACATCAACATTTTACATTTAATTTGATCTTTAAAAATTGTAAGGAGGTTTTAAGAGGGGAAACATAGAACTCCGGAGGAAGAGGCAGTAATGTTATATGGAAAAACAGTCTTAAACCGCGGCAGAAAAGTAGCTTACGCTTGTTCAGAAATTAAAAGTGGATTGCAAAATTTCTGAAACTCTTTGGATCTCAGTGCATACCACAACCACTTGCAGCATTGGCTTAGAAACTATGAAATAAAATTTGAATCCTACATTAATTTAACCTATTTTGAAGCCTACAAGTTGTAGGCTACAACCCTGTCGTGGCAGCCCCAACGCAAAAACTATCAGTCAGCTGTTTTTGTCAGCTGTTTTGCATGCAACTCCGAGGCTAACTCCGAAAAATGAAGTAGAATGATCAGGTTTCTAACGGAATTACTAGGCACTATTTTGCACTAAGACTCTAAAGTAAAAAAATAGCTAAGAATAGCTTAACATAATATAAAAACTGCTAGATTTGTAGTTGATAGCATTTTCAAAAAATTAATAGCAAAATTAATGCTATATCTAGCAACTAAATCGCTAAAATGGCAACACTGGTCCATTCGGATGGTCCAATTTTGGATCAATCGTTCCAGCTACACTCACATCCACAGGCACATATCTGTCTGAATGCAAACAAAATTGTCGCATTTGGGCTGATGAGCAACCCGAAGTGACGCTCGAACTACCACTACATCCACAAAAATGCACTGGGCTGCTGGAATCATCGTTCATCGGGCAGATGGTGGATATGGTGCTACCGCACTATGATAAATGACTTTTTATTACTTGAAATTGAAGTCCTTGATGTCGGCGACATTTGGTTTCAGCAAGAAACAATGTCTTTATTGAGAAATCATTTCGTTGAGCAGCTTATTTCGCATTCCGGACCTGTCAAGTGGCCACCTAGATAGTGTGATATCACACCTCTGCACTTTTTTCTGTGGGCTTACGGAAAGTCAAAAGTCTTCGTCTATTAGCCAGCAACGATTCAAGACTTGGAAGGCAACATTACTCGCGTAATTCACGAGATACCCGTAGCAATGCTGGAAAGAGTGATCCAAAACTGGACCAACCTAAAGGACCATTTACGGCGAAGTCGCGGTCAACATTTGAATGAAACTTTGTTACAAAAGTAAATGTCAGAGATACTTCTTTCAGTAAAGATTCCACCAACCAATTCTATTTTTTGTGTTTTATTTGTAATTTAAAAACAAAACTTCTTAATGGACCACAATTTAGAAAAAAATAGTTTACTGTTCTTACTTATTCAATCTTTGTAAAGATTAACAGAACTTTTTAAGACTAAGTATATAAATTAAAGCAGGGGTTGCCGCTTGTATACATTTTCCATTTGCCAAGTATATCTTATCTCACCTTTCTTACCACTGTTCCTCCGTGGTTGGTGTCATTCCCAACTGTGCCCCCGTTGTGTGTTGTTGTTGTTTTTGTTGTTGTTGCTGGTTCTCTCAGTGTTGTCGTCCCTATCCCACCAAAAAGATCTCAATTGGTCCCCGGGGTGTTATTGAGCTATTGGCAGCAGCAGCAGCATGCCAGTCTCTCCAGTTCTCCACTGGAGTCCTCAATTCCGAGTCCCTGGGTCTTTCGCCTATTGCCCTTTGTGGTCTCTTCTGCTGGCTCAGCTGCTGCTGCTGCTGCTGCTGCTGCTTGTGTTGTTTGTCAGAGAAGTATACACATAATAAATATTACTTTAGCACACCTATCCTGCTCCTCTCCCGCCCACTCCCCTTCCTGGCGACGTGCTCAAGTGGCCAACAACGTTGATTGATTGTTTGGCTTAGAAATTGTTCTCTGGCTGTGAAGTGGGCGTGTTGTGTTCGCTGTGCAGATATTTGCATTTTTCTAGGTTAATTAGTTTTAAAGTTGAATGAACCCAAACGCTATGTCAACGGGGTCAACTCTTCTATCTAAATCTGGGGCTGATATCGGTGAAATGCATTGTTAAACACCTCAGGTAACACCTCATAGAAGTAAAGATAAAAACCAGAAAGGCAAACACAATTGTGCAAGTGTGAAAACAAAAGAACTAACTAAAGACCTGATAAATATGTATCTGATAGATACACACAGCTGCAGTATGCAGTGGTGCATTCTAAGCGACGCGACGCGACGCGTCGATGAGATAAGACAGAGGCGAACCGTCTGGGGTATATGGGATTTTAAAGCAAATACAACAAATTGTAAAGATAAATATGTATTCATCTTTCTTTCTTTTTTTTTTTTAATTTGGTGTAGTGTACTCAAGTTTCGTCCAACCTGTAGCATAATTTGGCTGCTCGGGGCTTTGCTTATCTCTTAACTGTGTGCTGCAGTTGTTTGTAGTTTGTGCCCGTTCGCTGTACTCATGTATCTGTCGGCTATCTTTTGCCTGTCTGCAATTAGCAGCAGAAGAAGGCTTCGTCTGCACTTTTCTTGGTTTTTTTAAAGATTTTTTCTTTTTTTTTTTTGCATGAAGCCGTGTCACAATTATCAGCACGAACTTCTCTGTCACTTGGAAGACAATAGCCGGCAGGGCAGAAGAGTTCGTTGCGGTGGTGAGGGGAGTGGGAGCTACCTTATCGCGATACACAAACAACAAATCATCAATCATTCTAGGCAACAACAAGAAGTAGAAACCGAATCAACTTCTTAACGCCAACAGCTTCATTGTTGCTTGTGGCCTTAGCTTAAGCTTCGGCTATTAGATTTCTTCATAAAATAAAATCAAAAGAAATACCAAGTTGAATACTGCTGAGCTGAGCTGAACGCTTGGAGTTTAGTTTATAAACTCCCCGGCGACATCTTCCGACGTTTTTTACCTGCCTTACCTTAGCTACTAGCTATGCCTTAATTAAGTCGGTTTTTCTACAGTGGATACAGTGGGTTGAAATGGATGGAATGAAGACGACAAAGACATCAAAAGTATAAGAAAAGATATGGAGAAAGAAAGTGCAAAAGGAGAAGTGCGCCACAAAGGAGGCAGATTGATTGTATAGCTATTTCATGAAATTCCCCAATTCAATCATCAGCGATCTTTGCCTTTGATCGAACAAGTCCTAAAAAAATAAGCAAATAAAATTGAGAATTCAAAATATGAGAAATAATATGGTTATATCTTGTGACAATTTAAAAAGTTTAATAAATCTCGAAATTATATAGCTCTTAAATTAGAAACAGCTGCCTGTCTTTAATCTCAGCTTAAATCTCAGCGTAAAGCCATTGAAAAAAATAATCATCATAAATAATAAAAATTATTTATCTCCACTTTAGCCTAATGCCACCCACTGTGCACACCTTTTATGCTCTCGTCTCCGGCTACCTCTGCTCAAATTGAAAGCTAATTCTGTTCAGTAGCCAAAGCAGTTTCAGCCATCCGCCTCTTGGCTATGCCATCCATCCATCCTCGACATTCACATCCACTTGTTGCTTGGCTGCAACGATTTTGCCACTTCATACATCAACATCATCAAGAAGCAGCAGCCCAAGGGAAGAGTTAGAGGTCCCATCACAATCATCTTGTGCTTCTACTACATTCCCCCCTCCTCTCCCTCTCTCTCTATCTATCTCTTTCTGTGACATTTTGCTGCATAATTGAATTCTTATTCTTATTTTTGCTACTCCTCTTCTTGGAGTTAACTTCTTTAGTTCAAATGCCGCGGCAAAAGCTAAGTTATGGCATCTTTACACCTGCCTGCAAGCCAACCAACAAACAAACATTAGATGGCAGAGGAGGAATTTTCTTGAAAATACTCGTAATGATGTGTGGAAAAAGGGCATCTTGATATCAAATTAGTTGTTAATTATGAGATAATATCGAAGAAGCTTAGTTTTGGTTTAAATTGTTGAAGGCAAGACTTGGATTTGTAAATTGTTTGGCCAAATATTGATTGGTGCGCATATTTTAGCACCAAACAGGCAAAACGAAACACAATTAACTACAAAATGCTAATTTCCTGTATACGTTAAATATTTATGCATTAGTCAGGTTTTTTTCAGTTGAGGGCTATCAAGTGGAGAACTATGTATATTTATTAAATATTTTAGTCGGAACGCATAAATCAGAAAGTCAGCTGTCATTAGTGAAGAAAAATTACCACTTTGAAAATGTTTGAAACAAAGAGTGACCAGTTGAGTTTATAAAAAACTAACTTAAACTTGAATTAGAGGTGAGATATCTAAGCACGACTATTGTAAAAGTTAAACAACAGAAGTGATTTATAAGTTTGTACAACTTAATACAAAAGACTAAAAGAAAAGGCTGTCAACCAAAATGTAAACACATTCTGAAGAGACTTAGGGTATTAGTCCTTAATGCTTGACTGCGCGACTCCCTAGAAATCACTCTCTCTTTATTATTTTCAGAGAGCGTTAAATAACCCCATTTCTTCACTCAGTAACAGCACACATCAAAAACAGAAAAAAATGTAGCAGGACTGAGCTCACCGTTAAGAGGCTGAGCAAAAAAACTGATCTGTCTGATAGTAACCCAATAAAAGCGGAGGGCTCAAAAAGTTTGTAGTCTTCAAAAAGCAAAATACAAAAATCGGGAACTCCTTTGTGCTTTTTTTTTTATTGTTGTTGTGTAGCATGAGCGGTGTGAGTCATTGCGAGTGAGAAGGGTAGTCTATAATGCAGGGCTGCCCAAGTTCATTCCGCAAGCCACGCATTCGTTGTTGTTTTGCGCGAAGGAATAGCTGGCGCGTATACGATCCACGCGCGCCATAAGCCCACAAAGGGCAACAACAAATTCATATGCGCACTTTCCTTTCTTTCTTTCAGAGTGAAAATTTTGTTGTTGACGGCGCGTACATCCCGTCACGCAAAGCATCTGGCTTCGTAGAGCAACAACAACTTTAAATGTGTTCTTTCTTCTCGTTTTCTGCGAGCGAAGGCTTTGTAGCACACACACAAAAACCAAAATCGGGCTTCTCTGTCTATTTCTTGTGGTTGTTCTTGCTTGAGCTGCATTATCTGCATTTGTATTTGTTTTCACGCGGCCGTAAGCTCATTCTTTGCACCCCTGCTAGACTGAAGCGCATGCACACAGACGCATACATACAAAAGAGTTCTTTGGGTGCCTGCTCTTCTCAAATCGATCTTCAAATAACACGAAGAGGGAATTGTTTTGCTCTGATCGTGACAACAGAGAAACAAAATAAAAATGGAAAGTGGTTTTGTCTCCCTCTATTTAATATTTAGCTCATAAGCAATTGATTTTGACACTCTTGCAGAAAGCACATAAATTCAAATTGTCCAGATATTCGAAAAGCAAATTCGTAAAGCGTAGGTGTCATAAAGTACCTAGTACTCGCAATTGTCTCGAGAACGGAACACAGTTTATAGTCTAATGAATTCAGATTAGGGCTACCAGCAGGCCAATCATCCGTAGAAATGAAGTTCTGTACATGGTTTTTTAGCCATGTTTGAGTCGTTTTCGCCTTGTGAGCTGGAGCGGAGTTTTGTTGAAAGGTCCACGGCTTGTTTGCAAATAATGTCGTTTTGAGAGGCTTTACAACCTTTTTAAAACGTCGGATTGATACACTTTCGCCGAAGTTTTGACTCCTTTTTCACAAAAATAAAGCTTGGTGACCCCATCATAGGCGACTCCCCACCAAACTGCAGACAGATGTAATTTATACTGATTTAAGCAAGGCTTTTCACTCTATCAATCATGATCTCCTCCTTCACAAATTGTATCTGCTTGGTTTTCCTCTGAACCTTCTTAACTGGATAAAGGCTTATTTGACAGACCGTACCCAATACCGTTACGTCCGTTTCAATTCGTCGCTTTCTGAATCCATCAGCGTACTCTCTGGGGTACCTCAGGGTAATCATCTTGGACCTTTACTTTTTAATCTGTTCATTAACGACATAACTCACGTCCTGCTTCATTCGCATGATTTGATGTACGCTGATGACCTAAAACACCGCTTGTCCTATAAGGACCCGATGTCTCCTGTCTCTCTCTGCATACATGGTGTTCGGTTAATTCTCTCCCACTAACCGCTGAAAAGTGTAAATGTATGACTTTTTATCGAACACAGCCGTATTTATACGACTTTTCGATTGATGACAATCCTCTTGAACGCATTTACGGGGTTGATGATTCGCTTTGTCCCCAAGTTAAGCTTTAATAGTCATATTTCTGTCATCTCTAATAAAGCTATGGGTGTTCTTGGGTTTATCAAAAGATTGTCCTAGGAACTTAAAGATCCGTATCTCACTAAACATTTATACGTCTCACTAGTTCGACCAATACTTGAATATGGGTCGTGTGTTTGGTCACCGCATTACCAAAAATATCAGGACCAACTTGAATCGGTTCAAAAACAGTTTCTAATTTTTGCCCTCCGTAACCTCAACTGGGATTCCACCATCCATCTTCCATCTTACGAGTATCGACTGGTCTGAATCGATCTTCCATCTCTTAAGAACCGCCGGAAGTGCCATTGTGTGCTTTTCATTCACAAACTCTTGTCAGATGATATTGTCTCTTGGGTTCTGTTCAGCCAAATAAATCTTGCTGTTCCTTTGCGTCTTACCAGAAATTTCTCTCCAATCTATCTACAGCCTTGACTAACAAATTATGCTAACTATGAACCTTTCCGAAATTTGTGTCTTAATTATAATATGTATTACCATCTTTTCTCTGCTCACTTTTCTGTATTAGATCAAAGAAATAATTTACTGTCATTTTTTAAGCAACCACGGCAATGTTGACAGAACTTTGTCAAGCTTAAATAAATAAATAAAAACCATCACATAAGCCGGATGGTAACCTCTCTGAGTTATGAATGAGTTCGGACGCTTGTTTTGTTGACACAACATATGTACACTGTATCGTTCTGTTTGTTGAACGAATCCTCTATGGTGAAAGTTTTGTTTTCAGTAAGCAGAACTCGTCTGTGGGCATTGTTTGCGCACTGGCGACGCAATGCTTTACGTTTTGTCTTGAGTTTTGGTTTCAATGCTGTTGTGAGCAAGTGACCGGTATGTCTCTTGTATGCACTGAGTCACGCTTATGATGCACGACATGCTGTCCTTGCTGATATTCAACTCACGACACATTATTTTCTGCTTACGCAGAGGATTTCGACGAATTCGATCTTTCAAGGCTTTGATGGCTTGTGGCGTTCGCACAGTACGCGGTCTTTTATTCCGTCAGTATCCCCAAAGTTTCGTGTGATATCCAGTGGACGCAACATCCAAAAGATTTCAACTTTTTTTCGATTCTTCTTCACGAGCGAGACCCATTCCCTGATTGCAAACAACTGACGCAAAAAACTTTTGATGCAGTAATATAGCATAAATGTCACTTCTCAAACAGCCCTCAAGTTGGAGTGGACGCGTTCAATGGGTCTCGAGAACGATTGTGTTCAATACTTGTACCAAAACTATTGCGACTACTAAGTATAGTAGAAACCTTAACCGTCAGCTTAAGGACAAGCATGAAAGTGCATTTTAATAATAATAATAATAATAATTTTAAGTTTTGTGCATAATTAAAATGATTAAAACTATCGCTAAGCTTCACTGTGTCCTTAAGCTTATTTGACTAGCAGTTGATCGTCAGTTCAGTAGTCAACTTAATAACTGAGCAAGTGATTAATTGAACAATTTCGTTGCACATGTTCAGTGAGATAAATTAATGAAATTTTACCCAATACGTTGTCCCATTTCCGTGTCTAGTTAGCTGAGCACGGGCATGCACGAAAACGCACGAAAATTCATTTTGAGTGCAGTTGCTAGCTTCGAGCCCTGAATGGTGAATCAATGCAAACTATATATATATTTGCCGAAAATGCTAGAAAAACTATGAAAAGTGTGCCAAAAAGTTTACCCAACAATTACACAGCGTAAAAACGGGCCACAACAAATCAACATACTTTTCACTCTGACTGCCAGAATCTCAAAATCTTTCCATATATCTAACATGATTGTAAATATTCTCTACTATCTCATTGAATCTGGTTAGGTTGCAGTTCAATTCCTTTTGGCAAACATAAAATTTGCTTTGCCAATTTGTTTGCCATCCGCTGTTTGGTTCATCGTTTTCTAAGATTTTTCTTCTTTTTGTTTTTGGGCCGTGGCAAATCATTTGCGATATGTAAATTTTTGTCTGCCGTGTGTTGTTGTTCGGTCAAGGTGATCGAGCATACAGCCGAGAGTCGAATCGTTGTCAGTCAGTCCATCAGGTGGCGAGGCAGGGGCGCGGCAAATGCTTTAACACTTCCAGGTAGAGAAGTTTCAATTTCTGTTTTCAGTTTGCTGTTCGTTCGTCTTCGCAAGATAAATCATCTAAAATACCTGCCGTTTATTTGGCAGTTTAGAATTTGATTTGAAATGCGTAAAATGTGTTTGTTTTTTTCTTGGAAAAGATTTGGGTAACAATGGCGAATGAAGATCGCTTTGGCATGATTGTGGGACGGCGACGACATTCCAAAAATTGCCAATTACAAGCCAAAAATAGACAAAATGAACCAGGCCTAGCGCCCAGACATAAACGATATAGACGAAGGCAATGCCTTTTATTTATAACCAATAATTTAACAACAACAAAAACAACAGCAACACATGCTAAATTACGTAGGTGGACATGATAATTTCGTTTTGCAGACACCCCAAAGAGTTACCAAGTTGCTTCCCCCCACCCCCCCCGCTAAACATACTTGCAGGCCGCGCCCAAAAAAAAAAAAATTGTGAAAAAATAGCAAACACCGCCGCCGTTGCCCTCAAGCGGATTTCATTTAAATAAAATAAATTTGTTGTCTTGCTGCCCAAAAAAAACTAAAAAAAAAAAAAACAACAGCTCAGACCTGCAATTACTGTAAATTTGTAGCGGCTTTTGATGCAAATACTTGTGAGGGGGTGGCCAGTGGAGTAGGTAAATTGGAGCTGCCAACTGGGTGCAAAATGTATGGCAGTATTTGTTGTGAAATCTATTTGATTAAGGTGAAACAGGAGAGCACATAAATAAGTTGGCAGCAAAACAAAACGTAGATATCGTGCAATGCATACCAATGCGGTGGGAAAATTAATCAAAAGTTTATTTAAAGACCAAAAGTTACATTTAATGAGAATTTTAATGTTCCTTTATACAAAAAAAAAATGATTCATTTGATATAATTTTACAGTAGAATAACCACATTGATTGAAATGATAGATAAGTAAGCGAAATTGGATGTTTCATAATGCTTACATGGAGAACGCTGCCATCAAAGGCTGAAAATGGTGGAAATTGAAGCCTTGTGGTAGAGTATGTTAAAAGGTTTTGCGGTCTCTAGAAGGTTATATATATATATAAGGAAAAGAGTTGGTGAAAGGTTATCTTTCGGTTATTAATCACTGACGCTTTGGAAATTCCCACACTGTAGTTGACAGCAAAGTCTACTGATGATAAAACCGTAAGGTCCCTTAACTTAACTAGCCTAATCCAAATATATTTCAAATTATTTTTTAGATATTTAAAACTTGAAAACTCTGAACCTGTGGTTGCTTGAAATGATTATACTCTGTACCAAAGGTACACAGAGTATATTAAGTTTTTGCAAAAGTAACAGGGAGAAGGAATCATTTGCATCAACAGCCAAGTCGATATGGGCATGTCCGTCTGTCCGTTCGTATGAACAAACAGATCTCAGAGATGGTAAGAGATAGAGGTTTGACATGTATGGGACATATACTTCTTATACTTGCTGGCAAATTACGATTATTTTAAATTTTTTCACGCCCCCTGCCGCCTCCGCAATTTGGAAAGAACGTTATATCTTCCACAGATTTGTAGATAGATAGTTTGTACCTTCCAAAGATATTTAGTAATCTTTGTTGGCAATCATGCTTTCTTCAGCAAAAAGCCTTCTGAAGAGTCGTTAGGGATAACGATGAAACAGTTCTGTTAAGGCAACCAGCTCTTTTTGGTGGTACAATGCATAAGTTGTTTACAAGTTGTGAACAAACGCAACTTTTTCGGACCTAGAGCCAGCCAACTCACACTAAGTAATCAAAATTATTTATCGATTTGCGAAAGAAATGATAAAGATCGGATGCACGATACTCAAGTTATGACCTAAAGTCAGTTCCGGTGGTAACAGTAACAGGTAACAGTTGTCTGTTTTGAAATGGTCACAGTAGGGGCGCCATCTATAGGTCAGTTTTTGAAAATCAAGTAGTGGCGCCATCTATTGGTCAAGCTATGACCAAAAGAAAGTTCGCTGCCGCAGCGCAGCAGCAGCTTTAGATTCAGCTTTGTCGGTCCATCTGTCTGTATGTCTGTTTCTATGCAAACTTGTCTCTCAGTTTTAAAGCTATTAAGCTGAAACTTTGCATAGAGTCTTCTTTTTACTGCACGCTACTTTTATGTCGGAACCGCCCGGATCGGAGAACTAAATCTTATAGCTGCCATAGTACCGATCGGTCAAAAAATGGGTCTTAGTGAGAAAAACTTTTTTGTTTTCAATGTGAACGTCCCAAAACTAGGCCATTACTAATATATTATGCCTTCACACAGATTTGTGAATTTTGGTCAACATCGGATGACTGTATCTTATAGCTGCCATAGGACCGATCGGTCAAAAAATGGGTCTTAGTGAGAAAAACTTTTTTGTTCTCAATGTTAACGTCCCAAAACTAGGCCATTTCTAATATTATACGCTTTCACACAGATTAGCGAATTTTGGTCAAAATCGGATGACTATATGTTATAGCTGCCATATGAACCATCGGTCGGAAAATGGGTCTTAGTGAGAAAAACTTTTTTGTTCTCAATGTTAACGTCCCAAAACTAGGCCATTTCTAATATTATACGCTTTCACACAGATTGGCGAATTTTGGTCAAAATCGGATGCCAATATCTTATAGCTGCCATAGGACCGATCGGTCAAAAAATGGGTCTTAGTGAGAAAAACTTTTTTGTTTTCAATGTTAACGTCCCCAATCTTAGCCATTAATAATGTTATATGTTTTCAAACAGATTTGCGAATTTTGGTCAAAGTCGGTTGACTATATCTTATGGCTGTCATAAGACCGATCGGTCGGAACATAGGTCTTAGTGAGGAAAACTCTTTGGTTTTCAATTATATCGTTCCTAAACTCTATTTATTATGAAAATTTCTTTAAAATCGGATGACTATATCTCATATCTGCCATAGGACCGATCGGTCAAAAAATGGATCTTAGTGAGAAAAACTTTTTTGTGTCTGATTTTAATGTTACAGTACTTAAACTCTGTTATTTCATAACCAGGATTTTGCAAGGGTATAAAAACTTCGGCACAGACGAAGCTAAGCCTACTCATTTCTTATGTTTACCTTAAACTAACAGTTAACGTTATCCAATTTTGTTTGCTAGTTTATCAGCTCGTTTATGACATAGAATTATGTAAGCCTCGAGATGAAATCGTTGCGTTTTGTAAGATTTTTAAGTTCATATTTTGAATTACTTAATTCTACTTAATTCAAGTAAAAATTTCTCTCAGTCAGCTACCGCACGCACGCCCTTAAGATTAAATAGTTGAAGAATTTAGATGATAATGGGCCAAGACGTGTTTTATGTCAAATTATTTGCTTCTATTCAATCTTAACTTTCTGAATTAATGTTTAACTGATTTGTGCATTTTTTCAGCCAGACTTTTTTTTACACTTTTCCGCATTTATAAATCATCAACCCTTCCCCGAAATTGTCTCCAGTTGAAATATGCATTTTTAATAAGCATTTCCATTCCGCCCGCTGTGTTGGGTGGGTGTACACATAAGTATGTTCCCTGCCTACCACCAAAAGCGACAATGTTTTTGTTTGTCTTCGCCTTCGATATATCGTGGGTCGTTGTCGATTGCAGTGAAGGCTGCTCGCTGCTAGCTGCTTGGCATGGGCGAGCTCCACTCTTGCACATCACATACAACACTCCACACCTCAGCTGAGTGTGTGCGTGCGTATCTATGTGTGTGTGTTCGTTCGGCTCATGAAATATTTAGGTGTTTGCCATTTTTAGGCACGTCTTGCATAATTTGTACGTTTGTACTTTTAATTAAAGATATTTTAGATATATTTCTTGTTTGGCCATATTTGGTGCTCCACAGCGTTTGGTGGATTTGTGGCATGCCACAAACAAAACGAAAAAATGTTGACTTGCAAATTGGTGGCCCTAATTCGTTGTGTTTCTCCCATTTTCTAACTCTCATTTATCATGTGGACCATTAATAGGCAATCATTTTTTTTTGCTGTTTTGTTGAAAATTTAAATAACCATTTCGGTTGGGTTTTTTTATGTTTTTTTTTTTTGAAAGTGTTCAAAAGCAAATATTTAGCAATTATGAATCATTTTAGCTAACAGATAAGAACTCGATGATTAGACCATCTCTGGTTTTGCCTTCTGGCTTTAGAACACGTACGGCGTTTTCACATCTGTTGCTTACTAATGTGTTTTTTTCGTCTATTTCCCATTTGTTCTTCTTTTTTTACAGGTATGTACGAAAAAGCATAAAAAAAACTTACGTTTATGCGAAAGATCTTATCGTGAAAGAAGTTGGCGCGAAAGGCCAAAGATGTGAGATTTTTTGGTATGACATGAAATTCCATTTGTAACAGGGGTAAGTGCTGCCAACTTGTGTGAATAAAAACAGGAAATATAAGTAAAGTGTGGAGTGGAGCGCCTGGCAAATGAATAGAATCTTTATAAAAGGTAAACATTCTGTATTAAGAAACAAACTTACTTTGAAAATAAATTCAATAAAAGTGCTGCCAAGTTGTTGAGGGATTAATTTTAACACATGAAGCCTTTGACTTTGTATATTAAAGCAATATAATTATTAATAGCGCTGTCAACTTGCTTAAAGAGTTGTATCTTTCGTACTAAATACTTTAGGATTTCCTAGGATACTTAACTAATTTAAGAACTAGCTACTTATTGTAGCAGCAGGCCTGGAAACTTATATAATTTCAAAAGCTTTAGTCGAAATGAAAAATTAGCAATGCAAATAATATTTTAATAAAAGAAAGTTACAAGAGCTGCCAACTTACTATCGAAATGTTAAAACTTGCTCAAGGTTTTGATTGAAAATGGGCCTGTAATTTGATCAAGTTTTTTCAGTACTCGATACTCGGTATATGATAATCAAATACTTGATAATCAAAGCCAAGAGATTGAGAGAAGATTGGCCATGGCCCTCCTGGAGGTGCTGTTTGAGCCAATTTTACTTTACTGATAATCAAAGCTCGATACTTCTCATTTCCGACCCTATAAAGTATATATATTCCTGTTCAGCATCAACAGCCAAGTCGATATAGCCATGTCCGTTTGTCTGTCTGTCCGTCCCTATGAACTTACTGATCTCAGAGATGGTAAGAGATAGAGGTTTGACATGTATGGGACATATACTTCGTATACTTGCAGACAGATCAAGTTTGTTTTAAATTTTTGCCGCGCCCCCTCTCGCCTCCGCAATTTGGAAAAAACGTCATATCTCCCACAGTTTTTAAGATAGATGGTTCGTACCTTCTAGACATATTTAGCTAACAAGATTATTTATCGATATTCCGAAACAATGATAAAGATCGGATGAGCAATAGTCTAGTTATACGGAAAACAAACAATTATGATGGGTAGCACCGGCCGCAAAGACCGATGGGCAGCACTTCACAAGCCTTATATCTTTTTTTTGCTACTTTGTGTGGCTTCTAACTGAAATTGATCAGATATATACAAACTTTAGGGGGTACAGAGTATGTTATAGTCGGGCTTTACCGACTTTCTTGTTTTTTTCTGAAAACCTCTTAAAAAGGAACACTTTTAACGAGCTCTGCTTAAAATTAATCTAAGGGAATCAAATAAGATTGCTATTTTCTATGCGGTTTCAGGTTTGTTTTCGATTATTTAAGGACTCCGGTTCGGTTTACATGCTGGCTTTAACTCTTCGTTGCGTATCAGAATCGGTTTGCATCCCTGGCCAACTATATAGTCATATTGTTTGGAAGTTAAATAGACATAGAACACCCTGACATTTGATATCCGCTTAGTAAAGTTTAATGACCTCGCCGACGTCTCATCTGCTTATTCTGACGGTACGCTTTGTTTTCTTCAAAAGGCATTAGATAATATCATTACAACTTCATCAAATTCAACTAATCCCATTTTATTTTGTAATACCAACAGATCTGCAGGCTTGTTACAAAACATCATCATCTCTGACCACTCCCATCAACAATTTAAATGTCATTCAACTTTGTTATTTCGTTTAAATTATTTCAATTCCATTGACCAATTAATTTTTTATGAATTTCGACCATTTTTTTGCTTTTATTACATCCCATTAACTTTTTTATAATTCAATTCAAAACATAGTTTTTTATTTGGTC
Organism: Lordiphosa magnipectinata; assembly: GCA_037044535.1. NCBI lineage: Eukaryota > Metazoa > Arthropoda > Insecta > Diptera > Drosophilidae > Lordiphosa > Lordiphosa magnipectinata. The sequence continues at coordinate 120,302 of JBAMBO010000404.1, forward strand.
AACATGGCAACAAATGTTATGATCAAGCCACCAAATTGAACGCATAAATTACAATGAATACATTTTTTTGATGTCAGTCATAAAAATTTGCAAAATTGCCAAGTTTAAATTGATTTATGTGTACAATTTGAGGCCATATTTTTGTTAAGTTAATTTAATTAATGTTTAAGTTGGTTTGAGTGCAAAAATTTCACGTTCATGGGCCATGTTTACATTTTCACCGCGTTATCAGATATTAACCCACTTCCGCCACTGCCAAAAAAAAAAACAAAAAGAAAAGAAGAGAAATTAATTTTGCAACAAACTGCACACTCACATACAAAATAAACAGAAAACCATTTACAGAACCTAGAAAAAATCTAATAAATCATCACCGCGAATTGGGCTAATGTCTCGCTTCACCAGCAAGTTGTTGTTGTTGTTGTTACTGTTGCCTTCTCTGGTGTGAAAGTCCAAGTCTTCTGTGCTTACTTTTCACACAAATTAAGTAATTTTCATTTAATTAATCAAATTATTTTGCATTTAACATGATTTTCTCGCCAACAAAACGTGATTGAGGTTGAGGCATAGAAATGAGTTAATTCGATTCTGATTTCGAGGCGGGTACGCATTATGCGTACTCACTCACAGATACTCACATTCAATACATTTCATAGCGTTTTCATTCATTTTCATTTGAGTTGACAAATGTGGCAGCACATGAGCTTAGGTTTGTCATTTTGTGTGTGTGTGTGTGTGTGGCCCACTTTATGTCCATTCAATTCGTTTAGATTATGGTTTTTCTGGGGCTGGGTACAGGTAATAAGAAAAAAGTCCATACCATTAACAAGATGTGAAAAATTATGTATGGATAATGGGGAACGATTTAATACTCTTTCTGTAAGAGGAGAACTTATTTTCCTCTTTTTGCTGAAGTTAAGAAAGCAAAAGTAAAAGTTGACCAAGCATTATACTGTAGCGAAACTGGGCTCTGACTTCATGAAGTAGTTCCCTGGAACAGCAATCTATACTGATGACAGTGTCACGTATGTGTGATCGATAAATGGATGACGGAGCTTTAACCTATCTCTACTTTTTTGACTCGTGTACTGAGAAAATAAATCAATCTTAAATCTACATTGAAAATCTCGTTTTCGAGAACCTTGCAATCATATAAAATTAAGATTAAAAATCCTTGAAATGAGCTAAGAAATCTTAACTAAGAAATCTTAGCTCTAACTTGTCAACCATCCTACAGCTTTCTGTAGAACTTCAGTTGAAAATTGTTTGATGTAAATTGATTTATTTTGCTAAAAAAAAAAAACAAAAACAACAAAAAAAAACAATTTTCGGTAGCAATGCAACCCCATCTCCTCCTGGGACTCGAACCACGACCTCTTCATTTAATAACACATTGGCACGGATTAGTCGATTTCGCCGTAGGGGGGTCAATTGTTAAGCGCAGCCAGTTGCAGTATAAGAACTCAGGCTGCGAAAATCTCTGCTCTTATACTGCAACTGGTTGGGCCTATCTGTTGACGCTCTATGGTAAAGCGGTGGTGTTAGTGTTTCAGTGCGCAGAAGGTATTGAGTTTAAGTCTCAGTATCGGCGGATTAATAATTTACAATTTTTATAAGTTTTTCAGAAAGAAGAAAATGTTAATAACTAAATCAATCACGACCCTCTCCCATCCCCCTTCCCCTCCCCATCACCGATAAAGAATGATTAATTTATTTTTGTCTTTTTTTTTCATATTACAAAATGAGATTGTTTCATCTAAAAGTCAAGTATAAACAATCTTAATTCAATATTGTTGGATTAAGATTTAAATTGAGAATATAATCTTGGGTTAAGATTATCTTGTCTCTGTCGAATTCTGACACCGTTTCGTCTCGTTTCAAGATTATAATCTTGGTTTTAGATTAATTTTTTTCTCAGTGTGAGCAAAGCACATGTGCTCTTAAAGAATTGACTAAATTTCCAACTAATTAATTGGCGACCTCCCTTGCTTCTGCTTCCCTCTCTATCGCTCTGCGTGCTTGGACTACCGCTAATAAAGATTAGTTCCGCTCGGCTGACAGACATTAAGGCGAGCCCACAAGTGCACCCAAATTTCACTACAATTCTTTTGAATCTAAAGACTGATCAAAAGCATTAAAATGACAACAGATCTACCTAGCTTTTCGAAGTATTTCTTAAACTGTTTTAAAATGTTGTCATAAGGAAAAAAAATGTATACAACTTTTGGTATATGGGATATTATATTTGTGAACGATTGTTTTTTTTCGGGTTTTCGGTCTTTTATTTACAAACTATTCACTACTATTTACTATTTACATTGACTCTAAACGTGTTTGACTCCGTCTTTCTTTCTCTTATGTCCATTTTATCTACGTCCATTTACTATTATCTATTATTATACCCGTTACTCGTAGAGTAAAAGGGTCTACTAAAGTCGTGCAAATGTATGTAACAGGCAGAAGGAATCATTTCCGACCATATAAAGTATATATATTCTTGATCAGCATCAACAGCCGAGTCGATATAGCCATGTCCGTCTGTCCGTCTGTCCGTCCGTCTGTATGAACACCTAGATCTCAGAGACTAGAAGAGCTATAGCAACCAAATTTGAAATGTAGACTCCTATTGTCTGCACGCAGATCAAGTTTATTTTCAATTTTTGCCACGCCCCCTCACGCCCCCGCAATTTGGAAAAAACGTCATATCTCCTACAGTTTTGATGATAGATGGTTCGTACTTTCTAGAGATATCTAGTACTTAAAATTATTTATCGATTTGCTGAAGGAATGATAAAGATCGGATGAACGATACTCAAGTTATGAGCAAAAAACGATCAGTTAACACCCACCACCCACCCCACTCATAACCTAAGCATTGCGTTCAGCAGCAATCTTAGTGAGAGAGAGAGAGAGAGAGACGAGTTAAAAAATGTTGCATACTTTTCGGCTGACCCACCTCAGGCATACAGGAAGGCTATTAAACATTTGTTTCCATGAGTAACGGGTATATCGAAGTCGGTTAGAGCCGACTTTAACTTACGCTCTCGTTACTATTATAAAAGTGACCATCGTCTCTGTCTTTAAAATACCTTATCGCTAAAACATCGATATATCTGTACATATGGGCGTCTATTTTCATATAATTCCCCAAGACTAAAGCTGTTAAAGAGCGATGCCTGTAGAAAAGGAGAGAGGAGATGCGCCAATTTAGAAGGAATAAGAATGAGCAGGAAAGGCGCATGCGTAAGGAAGTTGAGATGCTATTCCGCATGATTGACACCCGAAAGCGTTATCAAGAGGTTAAGCAATGAACCGAAGGTTTCAAGCCCAGAGTGACACAATGCAAGGACGAACACGGGAATCTGGTCACAGATCCGCAACTGGAGAAGCTACTTCTCTAACCTGCTGGGAGGCGATGACGAACACAATGCCGCCTCTATAGAAGTAAAGATGCCACCAACCGACAACATAGAATTAGACCCACCGGACTATCAAAAAGTCTGTTTAGCCATAAAAATCAGCTGGCGCTGATGACCTGCCAGCTGAATTGTAAAAGACTAGAGGCGAGGAATTGGTAAGATGCATGCACCAACTTCTTTGCCGAATATGGTCCGACGAAAGTATGCCCGACGATTGGAGTCTAAGTGCAAAAAGGAGTTAAAAAAGGAGACCCTACAGTTTGCGCCAACTATAGTGGTATCAGTCTTCATCCCATTGCATATAAAGTTCTGTCGTGTATTATTTGTGAACGTCCAAAGGAGCTTATTAGTACACTGATTGGACCTTATCAGTGTGGCTTAAGACCTAGTAAATCCATTACACACCAGATATTCACACTGCGACAAATTCTGGTGAAGACCTATGAGAAAGATATCAAAACCTACCATCTTTTTGTTGATTATAAAGCCGCCTTCGATACACCGATAAGGTCAAGAATCTTTGAAGCACTGTGTACCTTTGATATACCAGCAAAGTACTTTTGACTTTGCATGATGACATTGAGAAGCATGCAAAGCTCCGTCAAAATAGAAAGGAACCTCTCTAAACCATTTGATACCAAAAGAGGTTTTAGGCAGGGTGATGATACCTTATCAGGTGACTTGATGGAGTATATACAGCCCCAGATCGGGCACCATCTTTCGTAAAGATTTGATGCTACTCGCCGATAATATTGACATTATTGGTAAAACCGAACGGGCGGTAAGCAGCGCGAAAAGCAGTCTAAGCGAAGAGCTTAGCGCTAAACGAAGACAAGACGAAGTACCTAGTATCCAAGCATAAAAAGTCTACGCATCTTGGACAATCTATTACAATGGTAGAGTACAACTTAAAGGTTGTAAAGCAGGCTTTCCCAAAAAGAGTGCGCAAAAATGTGGCTGTGTCTCTCTCTAACACACAGTGAAGCGTGACTTCGGCAAGCATTCGGTGTGAATTGGCGAGTATGTTCGGCCCCCAGGGGCTATGGCTGGGAAACTCTGCTGTAAAGGATTTTGTCTACCTCGGAACTATAACAACCAGCGACAACATCAGCCTGGAAATCCGAAGAAGAGTTTCGCTTGCAAACCGATGCTACTATGGGCTCAGTAGGGAATTCAAGAGTAGAGCTCTCTCTCGAAAAACGAAAATAATGCTACATAAGTCGTTTTCGTCTCAGGTGCAGCAATGCGGCGTAGAAGCATGAACATTAACAGCAGCGGATGAGGCAGCGATTGGTGTTTTCGATCGAAAGATACTTCGGAGGATTTATGTAGCTTTAAAAGTTGGCGATGAATTTCGCATTCAAAAGAACCGTGAACTGTATGAGCTCTTTGGGAACACCATACAACACCTATCCTATCTTGGATAGGACATGTTACCAGTATGAATAAACAATTTCCAGCAAGAATGTTGAACAATTTCAAGAAGAAAGACATTTGGAGAAAAGGCACGAGGGGAGGACAGAAACTGAGATGAAAAGAGCAGGTGCGGAAAGACATTGCCTAGCTTGGTGTGAACAACTGGTGCCAGCTCGCACGAAATAATTGTGATCTAAATATCGGGCCAAAGAAGAAGTTTTTCTCTTTTGTGGAATGAAATCTTATGTACTGTGTGTGCTTTGTTACTTTAGTTATGGGCAAGTCTAACTCATATGACCTGAACTCAGCTATATTTTTGTTTAAGTTCAGTTTACAAACAGATTTTTTTAAATTTCCATCAACTGAAACATGTTCTCTAACAAATTCACTTTGCCCGCAAAATTCCCTAACTCTTTTTTTTTCCAGGTGAACTTTATTTCTCGAAATCAATTCTCATTGTTTTTCTGTGCTCATTTGAAGTTGTTGGTGGCGTTTTATTTTGCTCTTTTTTTTCCATAAATATTTTTTTTTTCAATTTTTGTTGAACCGTTGACAAGGTCTAGGTGCAGCCGGCTGCTTGTCAGTTAGATGGAGAGTTGGACAATTGATTTGAATATGAACTTAGCTTTGGCTGTCATTTGAATTTCTTGCACGCGCCAAGTCGGTATGTCATTGGGTGAGTGAGTACTCGACAAAAAAAAAAAAAAGAGCGGTTCATGGCGCAATATTGCCAAAGTAAAGGCCAGGTAATCGAATGAAAAACATACAAAAATATGCTTCCGCACTTCAAATAGAAAGTACTGGAGAAAGAACAAAGCAGCCGCACACAGACACTTCCGTTCAGGGCAGACCTTTCTCAGAGTTCGTACTTACCTGCCTGCATACATACAAATACCTATACATATATCAATAACCAATCTACAACCAAACTGTAGTATGTAAGAAAACAATTTGCGCCGGCGCGTAAATTATTTTGATTTGATTTGTGAAGTCTCTGCCAGATTCTTTCCTACCAGCGATTCAGCGATCCGATCCACCCAGGTACCGTTGTTGGCGCCCTTTTGCGGGCAATTTTCGCCAGGTCTTCTTCTTCATCTTCGCAACAGCCAACATCTCATGATCGGATCGAAATCGACGTCTACGTCTCGAACGTGTGGTGTGAGTGAAGTAATCGCCAGTTGGAGAGCTCTGGCCTCAAATGTTTGTGTTCTCATGTTCTTCACTCGCCTCCTCCTCCTCCTCCTCCTACTCTTCCTCCAGCTAGCTGCTGCTGCTGCTGCTACGGCCTGCTCTTCTTCAGGCTCTCCATACAAAAAGGTTGTTGAACTTGTTGTTGTTGCTGCCGCGGCTGCTGCTGGTTTCAATTTGGTTCTTCTCTCTCTTTGTTCCTTCAATCAGTGTGTTGTTCCCTACGAGTTGTCTATTATAGAAAATTATATTATTATTATGTACTCCACTTTGCCTTCCTTTTTTTATTTTACTGTTATTACATGAAGATTCTTGTGTTTTCTTATGCAAATTCTTATCATTGTGGAAAATGAAAAACTGAACAAAATTTAAGCCGGTTTCTTGCCGGGGGTCAGATTCAAAATTTGTGTTTCATGTTCGGGCCAAACAAAAAGTTGTTTGGGTAATTGTTATTAAATTGCTTAGAAAACATGCTCCCATAAATGAGTTTTTCAGATAATGCTTTCCAGGGGTTTTTATGCATAATTTTGTGTCTGCACGCAAAGTGTGAAATTTTGTATTTTGTGGTTTGATCAGTTTTCTCATTGTATGGGCAAGTAAACGCAAAATTCTGAAAACCTCTCTACGTTTCTACATGTTCCCACAGAATCCCTTAATCTATTTCCCTTATCTCGCATGTGGCTCTTCAATTAGCGCCCCTCGAAAAATGGCCCATCAAAATGAACCATAAAATCCAAATTAATTCAATTGAAATCAAATAGACAACCACAACACAAAGTCAGCCCCAGATGTGTTGCTATAATTAAGCGACATCCATACCCCAGCCAGGCTTATCTGTCTAGACTTTAGAGGCTACTCCCCGACCTTTCCACCACATTAAAATTATTATCAACTGTTTTTGTGGAATCTCAAAGTTTGTTGCTATAATAAAACTAGAAATGCTTGACGATTGCTTGGCGTTGGCGTCGACAATTTTCTTTATTTTGTTTTTTGGGTCAATAAAAAATGCTTTGCTAGTTGACCTTTTTGATTTTGTTGCTGTTGTTGGAGGGCTTGAACCCAGTTTGAGCGGCGCTAACAGGTTTTTCTGAACATGTGAAGCAATTAATTGTTTTTTTCTTTTAATGAAATGAAATGCCGCCTCAAATGAGAAGAAAGTGCGGGGATGGGAGAGTATTGAACAAGTTAAATACTTTAAGTTTTTGAGATAGGGATTTTTTAACAAACTGTTCAAGATGGGAATCTTAAGATAAAAAAAGGAGAGAATGAGAAAATTAAGTTGTGATAGTACAGAAAGTATGAAAATACTGCATTCAAGTATCTAATTCCTAGTTTACATACGATTTATTTAATCACATAATGCAGAATTTTGCTGAAATATTAAGAATTCTTTTAAAATTTGACATGGTTTGAGACCGACGGGTCTGCTTTGGACTATTAAAATTTGTCTTAGACTAGAGATGCCCTCACAATGACTATGGCTGGGCAGTTCTTAAAACTTTAAAAAGTTATTGTTTCATTTTACAGTCGAATACATCCTTTTTGGAGAAAATATCGTAAGAAGACACCGATCGACACTCAATTCAAGAAAAAGTGACTTATGTGGAAAAAGTAAGGGTTTGTTTGTGTACCCTTTAGGCCTCCCGTATCGTTATCATATACCATAGGACGTGAAGTACGAGAGGCATACGATTTGATGCCGTAAGGGGAAAACAGTACCACCGACACACCACCGATCCGATACGAGAAATCCTCGTTACATGCATTCTGCATGACGACTCTCGTCAAGCACAATTTTCATAAATATTATCATATTTTTCTTCAAAATGTAAAAAATTTATTGATTTTCGATGGGAACTATATCTTTATGAATTCCGATTGGCTTCATCATAAACGATTGCTTTTAGGGTACGCGTAATAAATTAAAAAGTCAAATAAAATTAATTTGTGTTTTAACCTCTGCGAAAAGGCTACGTATAGCAATCAGCATTAGTTTTCGATCCCCAAAGTTTGGGAATGATCAAATGAACGAAAGTCTATTAGCTGCACAGTATAAATAGACTACTCGCAGCGACGGCGTATGAGGCCTCACTTAAGAGCTATCCTGATAGCCTCTTAGAGTACGGCAAAATCATGCGTTCATTTAGAAGTGAACAGCGCAGAATAGCAAAAAATTGTGCAGTAATATACGATTTCGCATAAATATTATTTACATATTGTCTAGGTTATATTAAAAACAATTTTTTCAATGGTCATGGTACCTTTTTGTCAAACCAAGTCTACGCCAACTTAAAAATTAATTGAATAAATGACAGTTGGTTGTGATTTTGTTATTGGGGAATATTCCCAAATTTTTAAGGCAACCTACACAGATTGTGCTTAACCTCTGTTCTGAACAGTTCACTAAAACTTAAAAATGTAAGCAAAGACAACAGTGCGTATGAGTGATATACTTTGAATCCAATTCGCACACTAACACCCAATTGAAAAAACTTATTTTTTGCGTTATGGCTATTTTACACCAAAACGCAAAGTATTTATCAGAGGGTTTTACTAAGACCTTAAAATTTTCGGTCGGGCGTGGCGTATCAGTTGTATGTGTGGCTGCTGGTGCGGGAGGTTGTGTGGGTTCGATCCCGCCTCGGACCATCTAATAGAAAAAGGTTTTTCTTTCCTTAGAAAAAAAACTTTTACACACCCGATCACCTTAACCAGCTATATTGGCGCCAGCTGTGAAGTAACTAGCCATGAAAAAGCAAAATTCTCTAACTATTGCCGTTCGGATTCGGCGTTAAACTGTAGGTCCCCTTTCTCTTGTGCGAAAAATTATAAGCACACACGCCAAGAGATTGAGAGAAGCTTGGCCCTGGCCCCTCCTGTGGAGGTGCTGTTTGAGCCAATTTTACTTTTACTTTACTTAAAATTTTCTATACACCAAATGTACCCTCTAATGTTCAGCCATGCTCTCATTTTCACTTTCTCAAAACTTTTGCTATTTCAAATCGGTATTTGGACCATATTTTTGCGAAACCAAAAATGGGTGCTTGGTTGATATTGATGTTGAAAAATATTTAAAATCGAGTGCAATTGACTAAGAATTTGGAAGAAACAACTAAAGAATAAGTGTGATAAATTCCAGCCTGATGTGAGAAGTTTGACATAGCCATGACCAGTTTAAATGTAGTTTGGATTGGTGATCTCAAAAATCGATTTCAAAAAGTTTTTTATGGCAACGTTTTTTATAAATGTATTGCATTTTATGCCACATCTCAATTCACAATCGTCAGATGGTGTCAAGTAAATTGTCCATAATAACGTAGACCACTGTTTTCAAATCGGTTTAGAAGTTTGAATACAATGACCAAAAATATTTAAAAAAATCGATTTTTTGCACGAAAATGCAAGAAATTTCATTTTTAATCGCCTAGGAAAAATATAAAAAAATTCATTTTCTTCGGAGAAGTGCGGTTCTAAGTAGAAAAAATTCAAATAGTTTTTTTGAATTTTTAAATATTTTTCCTAGGCGTTTGGAAACGAAGTTTATAGCGTTTTCGAGCGAAAAACCGATTTTTTTGAAATATTTTTTTTTACTGTATTAAAACTATTCAACCGATTTAAAAATAGTGTTTAGTGCGATTATTGACCGTTCAATTACCTTTCGATGCATATCTTGCTTGACTCCATCTGACCATTATGAATTGAGATCTGGCATACAATGTAAGTGCACCTACCGAGAATATGAAAAAAATTCATTTATAAAAAACGTTGCCATGAAAAAATTTTTTAAATCGATTTTTGAGATCACCAATACAAACTACACTTAAAAATAGTTTCAGTATAAATGGGTCTTTTTGGCTGTATCATATATATTTTGACCAAGAATCAGCACCTTAATAAAATATTGTGTAAATGTAATGTCAAATTGACTCAATGAGGGCCAGGCCAAGCTCTCTTAATCTCTTTTCATTGATTTGAGAGAAAGGGACCTACAGTTTAACGCCGAATCCGTACGGCAAAGTTTACGAATTCAACTTTTTCATGGCTTGTTACTTCACAGCTGTCGCCAATACAGGTGCTTAAAAGGTAACATTTGATACGAAAATTAACCAATTTTAATATCCCCTTGTCTCTATGAAACCTTATATAATATCTAATCAAACCGAGAGCTCGGTTTAAAGTCGGCCCTGAAATGTTTAATAGCAGTTTCTTATATAAATTAACAGAGAAATCACATTTATGTTAATATATTAACATTATGTTAGCAGACAGCGCATGCTGACCCGAAATATTTGAAAAAAAATTGCGTATGAAAATTTCAGAAACTTTAAATTCTGATCAACATAAAACGATACTGAACCACTTTGTGCTTGTGCTCGTCTAAATAGCTAGCCAATGTCTTGATGGTTTACAAAAATAATTGTGCTTCTAGGGCATTGGCTGTGAGCAACTCTTTTTTTATTTTGTACGTTTTTTTTTAAGATTGTGCAAAAGTTTGTAACAGGAAGAAGGAATCATTTCCGACCCTATAAAGTATATACATATATTCTTGATCAGCATCAACATGTCCGTCCATCTGTCTGTCCATCTGTATGAAACCACAGATCTCAGAGATGGTAAGAGATAGAGATTTGACAGGTATGAGACATGTACTTCCTGTGCTTGCAGGCAGATCAAGTTTATTTTAAATTTTTTCCCCAATTTGGAAAATATTTGTACCTTCTAGAGATAATGAGTAATCAATATTATTTATCAATTTGCCAAAGAAATGATAAATATCGGTTGAACTATACTCAAGTGATGATCAAAAGTCAGTTTCAATTAAAGCTCAGTTTTGAAATAGGTACAATAGTGGCGCCATCTATTTGTTAGTTTTGAAAATCAAGTAGTGGCGCCATTTATGATCCAATAAAAGTTCGCTGTCGCAGGTACAGAGCATTCTACAACCGAGCTTGACCGACTTTGTCACTTGTTTCACCTTACTTCTAAATATTCATGAACCATTTTTGATTTTAAATGGGTACAAAACATTCTTTATACCGATTTGAGGTTTTTATTTTATACGTTTAAAGGCTAAAAGGACCCAAAGGCCAACAATGTTTAACTACATGTCAGCCATTAACTAACAATCCATAAGAGCTGCAAGAGGTATGAACATGATTGGAAGTTAATGGACAGATTTTTGTAAGAACTGTTATTGGTGTGGCATGGTAAGACAATTTTGATCAATTTTGTACACAACTGTGTACTTGTTTAGTCATAAACTTGAAGTGTGGAAATCTTTTGCTAATGAAATTTTGGTTATTATTTTAGTAATATGAAATAAAGTTTTTAAGCTAAAATATTATGCAGACCCGAAAGACAAAAAGTACTTAAAATGTTTAATACCAAACTGTATAAACTCAAGCTGTTCTTACTAGAATTCTGGAGGTCGTTTTCTTAAAATAATGTTAAGTACTTAAATATATTTTTGTATTGTTAAAGATATTAATGGTAATAAGTAAGTTTAGGTTAATATGAAATTTTTACCGATTATAACCAAACAGAACCTCCACCTCAATTTAATATAGTAAGGACTTTCTGTTCTGTATTTGTGATTTAAAATATTTTCGAATACTCCGGCAATACTCAAATTCCAAAATAGTTTTATTTGCATAAACATTAAAATGTATATTATTATCCATATAACCCCCTACCATTCTCTGACCTCTCCCCATTCAAGTGGCCACCTTTAATACGGCAACCTCTAATCAATACATCAAAACCCATGACTAACCAACCCAATCCGCCAGCTGGGTATCTGGTCAAGCCAACCCACCAATTGACACAACAAAACGACGAAACATTTCAACACAATCGAACCCAGGTCCAGGTTCCCACAGTGTCCACATGCCACAGCGTGGCAGCGAGAGACAGACAGACACTTATGACATTTTGCTTTTTAGCAATAAATAATTTATGCATTTTGCATTTATATATATAAAAAAAAAGTATATGCACATACATATTGTGCATACATTCATACATGAGTATTGTACATACATTTTCATACAAAAATTAACAGCAATTGACGGCTGCAATTTGATTTATTGGCAAGCAAAAACTGTGAGAGAGTGAGAAAGAGAGAAGAAATGATTTATGAGCACGATCCGCAAAACGTGTCGAAATGGTAGGAGAACCCCCCCCACCACCACACAACACACGTGGTCAAAATTCCCATTCCCATTTCTTAACAAACAAAACAAAAACATTTAACTGTTAAACTCATTGAGAACGCATAGCACTTCTCTATTTTCTGTTGCCCCGTTTTGGACTTTGACAGTTAGGCTGTGGCAAAGAAAGCGTAAGAACTTGTACAAGAGTCTTTCCACTTCAATAAGAGAGCTGCGTGCAACGTGTGGAACTATAAAAAAAAAACGTATAAAAAAAATTATAACCAAACTTCAATTGAAGCACACAAACTAAGCTGGGAGTGTATTTGTGTGTGTGTAGTATAACTATGCCAAAATAATTTCACATCAAATTAAATCAAATTTCAAGCTGAGTTAACAGAGAGATTGCGAGTGGGTGAGGATGAGGTAATGGGTAAATACAAAAATGAGATGAAAAATAGTTGAAAAATTAATAATAAATTTTAATAATTTAGATTAATAACAAATACTATTACGTAAAGTTACCAATGAGAATGTGTGAGTGAGTTTTACTTAATAAAGTTTAAGAAAAATAAATTTTTTGCATATTTACACAGTTGGTGTGGCAACACTTTCAAAAAGTAATCAATTACATACGACACACAATCGGTTTTGACCAACTTTTTGACTTGTTTTTACCCAATTTAACGGTAATTTAAACTAAAAAGCCCAGCAACTTCATTTTAACAATGAATCTCAATTGAATTTCAATTCTAGCTTATCATTTGGTTTTATTTTTGTATTTGGTACACAAATCCATTACAAATCCACAAGCACTTCCATTCACAGCACCCAAGTAAAAGTGAAAAATCAACAAAATCATTGCAGAGCCGCCGCTGTCCATATCGTCCATTGTCCATCGCCAGTCATCGACAGCAACAACGACGACGCACTCGAGGCACACAATGCATTTGATTGAATAATGAAGCCCGAGTAATGGCAAAGCCAAACAAAAACCTCCGATTCCAATTCCAATTCCGAAACGCATTGAAAGCGCAGCAAAAGGCGGCAAAAGCCAAATGATAAACAAATACGAAAACGAAACGAAAACAAAATCAACTACAAAATCAAGTAGTTACAATTTCGAGGAAATTACATAACATTAGGCATGGGCAAGGCAAAAGTCATCGCGCGAATTAATGAAGTGGAAAATAAACATAATCATATAATCTATGGGGGGGTACCTACATACGAGCGAGTACTACGGGAATTTGTCGTTAGTTTTTCCCGCTCCAAGGCGTCGCTAGCAAAGCGGAAAATGAAATTAACCCAAAAGACTTGCCGACGACAATTTTTCCAGCATTGCATAACTTTTGTTAGGTTTCAGTGTTGTTTTTTTTTTCTCTGTTTTCCGTCATTAAGTTGATTTTCTTTTGTGTCTGTGGTCACTGCCCCCGCGTAGAGTTGAAGTTGAGCCAAGTTTAGTTTTCGTTGTTCTGGCAAATTACCTAACAAATTGCCAATGTTACACTTGTTAAGCCGTTGCGATCTGCTGAACTAGAAAGTGAGGCAACATATTTTGTTTTCTTTTTTTTTTGGGGGGGTGTAAATTAACCTTGACAAGTTGAAAAAGTGTGAACTTGGAGTCAGCAGGCAACGCATGGCGATCAGCTTTCAGCAGTGTTGCCAACTGTTGAAGACCAATAGTAGCTAAATCCACTGTTAAATATAGCTAAAAATGGCCAAAATAAAATAGCTAAAACCAACTCGCAAGTTTAAGCAAGCTCGAGGTCATGTTATGTTTGCATATAACTGTAAAACAGGAACACAACACACCACAAAGAAGGCTGGTAGACTGTACAGCTGTTTCAGGAACCTCCCCATCTTATCATCAGCGGTCTGTGCCTATCTACAGCAGCAGCTGCCTTCTTATGCCTGCGCTGCTATAACCGCTTGGGTATTCCATCAAATCTTAAAGGCCTCTACTCAGATGAGATAAAAATTTAGTTCGGCACGATACCTCACATAAATAGAAACAATTTTGAACAGTTTGAAATCTGATTAAATTTTTATCTCATCTGAGTATAGGCCTTAACAGCAAAAACCGAGTTCTATCAATCGGAATTGGACAAAAATTGGAATTTCAAGGCATTTGGTTAAAACATTTTGCCAACAAAAAGTCAAAGATAAACCGAAATTTTGAATTGAAAGCAGTAAAACACAATTAGACTTCGGAAATGGACATTTAGAGCATATATCAATTCCGCTTCTGCATAAACTTGAAAACAACAACAGGAAATTATTATATAAGGGAGTGTTCCAGAAATCTCTTGCTTTTCGAATGAAAATTGTAATGCTATAATCGGGGTTGACACAGAAATCACTAATGATTTTCGTATAAACGCTTGTATTCAAAATTTAAACTGCTTGAATTTATATGTGAAGTGGCACAAATCAGCTCGGTTACTAGATCAGATGTCGGAAGTAAAGCGAATGGAAAAACACTGTTCAAAGCCAAGTAGATTTGAGCAGTTGGTTCCAAGTCGCTCAAATTCACCATCTGATTTAGCAACCGAAGATATAGTTTTCACTTTACATATTAAGTTGTACAATTGAAATTGGAAATGCAAACGTTTATACCAAAATCCATAGTAATTTCTGTGTCATCCCCGTATATGTCGAGAGACTTAAATATTCTGGATTACTAAATCAAATGACAAATGTTCAGAGATTTGAAATCGACTGTTAAAAGCCAAGCAGATTTCAATCGTACGGTTTTGCTTCCATATAATCTAGTAACCGAACTTCTACTTGTCACTTCACATAAAAAGTCATCGAAGTTTTAGTTGATTTGCCAGTGTTTATAAGAAAATCTCTAGAGATTTCCAGAACACCCCTGATAATGTCAAAATTTCATATCGATTTTTGATAAAATAGACAAATGTCAGTCTAAATAGCTGAATATTGTCACATAGATTCAATTCCAGTCTGATTTTTCCGAATTTTTGCACTTTTGAAATAGCTAAAAAAATGTCAAATAGTTTTTTCGAAATAGCTAGAACACCAGATTCCGGCAAAACTGAATAGTTTCCGGCTATCGACCGTACAAAGTAGCTAGATCTGGCGGGAAAATAGCTAAATTGGCAACACTGCTTTTTAGTCGCTGGCCAGCGGTCGATGGAGTAGGTCAGAGCTGGTTTGCGGAGTTTTATTTCTACACACCACGCTCGTCTTGACAAATGCTGCTTAAAATGGAAACATTTTTAATGGGATGTATTTTAGGTTCTGATCGAAATCTGTTAAAAATTTTGAAGTGTTTGAAAACTCACTACGAAAATTGAGAGAGCTTCAACCACAAAGCGCACAGCCATTGTTAAAATGGCCATTGTTAAGATGCCCGACCAAAACATGTGTTATACAGAACTTCAATAAAGTCCTTTTCTACTACTGTGACCATTCCAAAACTGACAAAAAGATGGCGTCACTACTGTTACCATTTCAAAACTGACCTTTGCAAAATTTTAATTCATGGCTGGCAAATAATGAACTCCTCCTTATTTCTTTTCTTTATTATTATTATAATCTTAGTGCTACAAGTACATGGAGACTTATGTTTTTGGCACTAATCACAGGTTGACTTCGATTTGAAAATAATACAAAAATATACTAACTTAAACTAAAGATAAATTATATAAACAATCAATAATTACATTAGAAAATTAAAAACAGGAATGGTTATATTTGTGCTATTGTTTGAGATGGTGTTCTAAACTTTTCTTAAATAGTGGTGCGCTTTTTATCGATTTTATATTGTTTGGTAAATGATTCCAAAGGCGAATAATAAATGGGAAATAATGGAAGTCTGAGGTAGCGAGTTCATTTTTAAGGCAGATTAGATAGCAAAATTTAGTATCTTATAAAGATATGAAGGCTTTGAAGTGTTAATTATTTTGTGCAGGAAAATGAGAGCTCTCAAGCAAATCTACGAGTTTAACGGAATATTAAAAATTTTCTCTGCAAATTCGGATATGTGCTCCGATCGTTTCTTTTTTGTAGACATACCTAGCTATGTTGGTAAAAGCAACATTGCCGAACACTTCCACGCCGTATATAAGCGAAGGTACTATGTATGTTTTTGCAACCAGTTGTTTAATATGTGTTGGTATGAAACTTTAAGGAGTATGTTTTGCCAATTGCTTTGTTTATGTGATCATCCCATGATAAAATATTGTTAAATGTAAAACCTAAATTTACTGCTCGCTCAACGTAGTCTATACTGATACCATCAATCTTTAGATTTGGTAAGCAACCTGTATCAAATCTATTTTTATCTACCACAATGCACTTGGACTTTGTTGGGTTGATTTTTAGACCATTTTTCTTTGTCCATCTCCGTATCAGTTCAAGTTCACTATTACAAACATCAACACATTCAGAAATTTTGTTTAACGGACGACTGACATACATCTGGACATCATCTGCATACATTTGAACATCACATTTAGACAGAACATTTGGGAGGTAGTTAACATATATCGAAAAAAAGTAATGGTCCAAGAACTGATCCTCCTTAGTTCCGGTAGGATGTCTAGGAGAGAATGCTTCAAAAGCACGAAACAGGTATTACAAGGACTATAGAAGATCACCTGCCCAAAGGAATAGCAGACTAACCAACGTGTCTGATGTTTTTCATAGAGCAATGGATTCTTCCGATCCATTAATATCAAGTCTGTGTTTGATGCAAACCAACAAGAAATCTCTTTCAGCAGAAATTATAAATCTCTTAAAATCACCGACTCAATCGACTCCGAAAAATCAATCAAGCATTTCTCAGTCGGAATATATAGGTTCAGATTTCGTTAAAAATTTTATGAATTTTTCATTCGAAGTCATTTCATATGATATTAAACATATCTCAAAAATTACCTTGAAGCCTATTCTTTCTTAAGCTTATTAAATTTCACTTATTTATAAATGTCATACAATCAATTTAGTCAACTAAGAACAGAAGACTAAATGTACCTACATATAAAATTTCAGAGCACTTCCTTTAGAGGAAAAAACATTTTCTCATTTGGGTTAGTATGTGTATAGACTTATACACTTTTAGTTGAGCACGGTTGTAAGATTTCATTTGTACTGACACGCTCAGTGTGAGCGTTCCATCTTTTACTAAGAATTTCTCATCCCTCAACTTCTAACTTAACTAAGGCAGTATTTGGAAGATAGCTGCGTGTGTATAAATATAAAAATGCATTCGTGTGAAGAATACACATTGCCTCATACTATGCATATTAAGTGGTGGGGACCGGATGACCTTTTCAAGTGGTTCCCATGGTTGATCCTTTTCAATTGGTGTGTCTGCTGGGCTGGGCTGATCTTCGTCACTGCGGCTATTAATATTTAATACTATTATATAAGGTGGCATGTTTATGATATAGGCGACAAAGGCTAACGATTAAATGTTACAAAGAATGATAGGTTTATGATATGTAACGCAACGTTATTTTTTTTCGAAACTAGGACTTAGTCTAAGCATTATCTGTGCCAAATTTTAGTCCGCTATCTTAATATTTGGACTTTATGCCATATTTTCGGGCATTCTGACTACTGTGCTTTGATTGGAATTGACTTTTAGTCATAACTAGAGTATCGTTCATTCGATCTAGATCGTTTCTTTGGCAAATCGATAAATAGTGCTAATTACTAACTATCTCTAGAAAGTACGAACCATCTAACTTCAAAACTGTGGAAGATATGACGTTTTTTCCAAATTGCGGGGGCGGGAGGGGGCGTGGCAAAAATGGAAAATAAATTTGATCTGCTTGCAAGTATAAGAAGTATATGTCCCATACATTTCAACCCTTTTTCTCCTACCATCTCTGAGATCTGTGTTCACACAGACGGACATGGCTATATTGACTTGGCTATTGATGCTGATCAAGAATGTATATACTTTATAGGGTTGGAAATGATTCCTTTTCCCTGTTACATACTTTTGCACAAACTTAATAGACTCTGTTTATCAGAGACCTGCAACGAGCACTTTATGTTCGAGCATATTAGCGCATTTACTCGGCTTGTTTGTGCTCGCCGCTTTGGTTTGACACACACGAAATGATCGCAAGCACATTGTTGTGATCGCCCACAGCCCGCAGTCTTTGATTTCGGCAACAAGAACTCGCGGTGACTTGTTGCCGAAATACACAGAAATACACAAGCTCGCGTATACAATGATCCGTAAATACACGAGTGCTTTTGCATTTTTTCTTGTGTATACTTCTTGAACGAGCTCAGCGGGCAACGAGCGTTGAGTTTACTAGTAGTACATTTGTAGCACGGGTGAACAAGCTTACTCGTGACAGCTCATTGCAGTTCTCTGCTATGTACCTTTGGTACAGAGTATAAAAAGTAGTGAGAATTTCTTCAAAAGAATTTAAAAAGTAGAAGAATTTTTCAGATTTTATATATTTTCATCAAATTGTATAATTTATTAAGTTTTCCCATTTAGCTGAACTTGCAAAACAAACTAGTTTCAGTTCGCTTATTAATTTTCTAAATCAAAATTGATTTCCATTTTCCTTTTATTCAATCGTTCACTTTTTTCTTTTTCATTTGATATCTATTGTTTTGCTTAGTTTCTTCTCTCTCTCTTTCAATTTGAATATCATCTAGCCGCATTGTGCTCCCCATTTTCAAGCCGAGTTCATGATCTTTTTGTTGGTTGAGCGCAAAAAAAAAAGTGTGTCAGGGCGGGTATAATGAGTGCGTGGTTTGGTCTGCCCCAAACCGAAACCGAAACTCCAACCGCCCATTGACTATTGACATAATTGTTGTTGGAACATAGCCCTGACCCATTTTGGGGGTTGGGGGATGGGGGGAACACCCACTGCTTGTTTGCGGCTGCCAGGCGTTTGAAGTTTTTTTTACTTTTACTCTAATAAAGTTCCCAAGTTGGCTAATTAGCCTTGTGGCTGCTGGGCTGCGAAACCTTTCGCCAAGCTGCACTTTCACATGCAATCCAAATGAATGAATGACTGAATGAGTTATTGAATTATTGTCTCAAGTGCAATAATAAATAATCGCATAGTAGGCAGAAAACAACATTCAACATTCACCATTGTTGAACATTTGTAAATTGCCGTATTTGGTCAGCGAACCGTTAGACATGCAAATTGTTTTCTCTTTGCCTTCGGAAACCAATGCGTAATTACATCAAGTACACCTGACTCTTAGTTTTATATTATTATCAACTATTTTTTGTTATTATTATTATCATTGCTGTGGCCCAAAACCTCAACTGGTTAACCGCATGGGGCAAACATTTTACAAACAATTTTATTAAATTATATGCCCCTGATCGTTTGTTAACCAACAATAATACAGCAAAAATATCAGGGCTCTGGCATGTGTTTGTAATTGCCAACCTCGAGTTGATGCTGATCTAAGCAAAAGATGCTTCATAATCGAGACGAGGCTGAGGGAAGCTGCGGCAGAAGCAACGAATTGTGTTGCATTGCAAAAAAAAAAACAGGGGGAGATTATTCAATAATTGTAGCGAAAAAAATTAGAGAACTGTTTGAAAGCAGAATGGAGTGTACTCTTTTTTGAAACAGCAAAAACTTGGATTTTATAATATGGAATTGTGGCCCAGAAATCTCGAGAAATTTTCATAAAACGCTAGTATTTCAAATTAAAAGTGCTTGCCTTACTTGATTATGTAATGAAAGTTGAGCGATTTCTGCTTGGTACACACTGCAATGATCAGGCAGTCGGAATTAATTTTCCATATTCAGGTCGGTGGAAAAAACTCCCTGTTCTACTTTTTCATCGAGCTTAGTTCCATCTGTGTAGATATTGATGGCATTTGCTCTTCTGTGCTTTGCTTTTATTTAAACATATCCCAACAAACTACAATTAGTTGTCTTAATTGATAAACTCAACTGAAGATAGAACCAAGGCGTTCTTGTTTTAGCTCTGTAGACGTCCAACCTCCTTTATGATACAGTTATAAGTAAACATTATTCATATAATTTGGACATTTAGTTACTTTTAAAACAAACATATTTTCCTCTGTAACATTCCTTACATGATTTTCCCCATACCCTGCCCAGCTTCATATTTGATTATCATTTAGTTTTATGATCGCTGCTTTTTGCAGCCGCTCTCCTCGATGTTGATTACAATACATTTCAGTTTATAATTCGATACAATTTTCGAATGCTTCAATACACCTGACAGACAAACCAACCAACTGACAGACTGACTGGCTAACAAAGCGAACGGAACCCGGCTGACGACGAGTCCAAGTCCGGATGAGTGAGTCGCAGTCGAGAGGCAAGTGACTGGTGAGCGCGATCATTATCAATGAGGGGGGATCTGCGTAAAAAAAAAATCAAATCAAAATAAAAACACAAAATTATAGCATTGAATAAATACGCCAAAAAGAAAACAACACCAAAACAGGTGAAGTGCTCGATGATCAATGAATGAACGAACGATTGTTGTTGCTGTAGGCCTGCATTTTTCAACTAAACTGTAACTGTAACTGTAACAACCCACGAAAACTTCACACTGTTTATTATTTTTACACAAATTACTTAATTTTTTCTTCCTTCAAACCAAAAGACAACTTTCACTTCACTTCGACTACTGCGCACGTTCCGAAAATAATTGACAAACAAAAAAGAAAAGTCGACAAATCGAACACAAACGAACGACGAAACCTTCAAGCGAATTAATTAATTACGAATGCATAGAGCTACAACATGGAACCTTTTTCCCCAGTGCAGGCAGGTGAATGCCTATAAAAATCAAATTTAAATTAATTGAAATTTTATCTACGCCCAAAAGAGTTTTCAGAAAACCTGAAACCAGAAAACGTAGCTCCCTCTCTAGCTTGGTTGGTGTGTCTGTCTGTCTGTCTGTCTGTGGCGCTGTAAAAATATTTTAATTAGAAATTATGCAAATGGCGTTTTATGGCCGCTGAGTCTAACGTTAGTTAGCTACAGGCGAGCTTTGTGTTTTGGCGACCCAAGTGACTGCCCAGTTGAGAGGCGAGGGATGTTAGAAAAGAAGCTTGCTAATAGGAATTTAAGTTAATCGAAGGAACGAATTACATATTATGCGAATAATTTGATTTGTGTTTTAACCAAGCAAATGACTAAACGCTAAAATTGTCATTAATTGGTATTTTAAGTGAATAATGTCAGAAAATTAACTTAAAATTTAAAAAAAATCACTCATACGTAGTGTTGACTTCTTCAATATATAGTTGGTCTTCCATATAATTTTGATATTGAAACCTTTTTAATTTTTCGAATTAAACTCCATTTAGATTATGGTGCAGATTTCGTTGTAAGCAATTTGATCCAGAGTACGTGTCGTATGAGTAATTTTATATGAAACTAAATCCCCTTCAAATCGATATAACGTTCCAAAAAAATTTTATAAATTCTGAAAATTTCCCGTTAATAGTAGATCAACTCCAAATATGGGACTTTCCATTAAACATATATAGTTAATAATTTTTTAACGTTAAAAAGCCAAAATTTATACTTTCCAATTTGTCTACTCTGTACCAAAGGTACACAGAGTATATTAAGTTTGTGAAAAATTATGTAACTGGGAGAAGGAATCATTTCCGACCCTATAAAGTACATATATTCTCGATCAGCATCAACAGCCGTGTCGATATAGCCATATCCGTTTGTTAGTCTGTCCGTCTGTATGAACACACAGATCTCAGAGATGGTAAGAGATAAAGGTTTGAAAGGTTTTCTTATACTTGAAGTCAGATTAAAATTATTTTCAATTTCTGCCACGCCCCCTCCAGCTCCGGCAATTTGGAAAAAACGTCATATCTCCACACATCAATAAATATCCTATTTTGTCTTTACATAAGGATGGCTTTAAGAACTTTTATTTGCTTCTATATTTAATAAAGTTGATAGCTAGCGAACTTTCTAAATTGTAGAATTTGACTATTGCCGGCTCTAGGTCAAGTAAAACACACAAATATGGAACCCATCATACATATTTGTGTGTTTTACTTGACCTAGAGCCGGCAAATACTCAAATTCTTTTATATTTAATATTATTTCGAACAAATGGACTACGTAGATAGATCAAATGTTTTCCGCCCTTTGATATTTAGGTTAAATTTTAACTAGCCGAAAATGCACTGAAGATGCTTTTGCTGCTTACGGCGAAATCACAAACTTCCCGTTCAGATCGATACTGAAAGAAGCCCATTTTTATTTATAACTGATCTATTTTAAGCTTGTTTCCGAAATAAACAGTAGATTCTAACTCCAGAGCTGTTTGCAGACCACATTTTAAGTATTGTATTGTAGTCTTAACTTCTAGAGAAGTATTTTTGTGTAATTTTTGTTAAATTTTAGTTCTAAAATCAATAACACAGGCCAATAAAACTACCAACTTAATGAGGTGCAGCCCTGTTGATTTGAAAATATGATAAGCATCTGTTCACTGATTCCAAAACTAGTCTCGGTTTAGCTCCATCAGATTTTGTTTCGATGATACGGAGGAAAAACGAAAATGTTGAATTTTTGGCACTCAAGGGTTTATCTGAACTTATGAGCTATTTTCGACAGAGCTCATATTACAGTTCTCAACTCCACAGCTGACAAAGCGGACGCTGTGCTTTTTCCCTGAAGACGAATCCCGAAGGGGTTCGAAATATATTGGAAAACCAAAAATCGTATTTTATTATTTTATAATGAAGCACGTTAATAATATTGACCTCGAGCCAGCAATAACCCCGAGTATACAAAAAATAGGTCACTAACCACAACAACATCTTTAAAAAATTTAAAGCACTATAGAAGGTCAGCAGAAAGTGTCCTACTTGGCCTTTAAAGTCAGACTTCTCTCGACTTATGGCATTTTATGCAAACCAAATCAGCTCGTTTAAGCTAGCGCGACTTGGGCATAAATATTTTAGCTATTGAAGCAAATAGCCAAACGTATGAACAAATTATGTGATTTTGATGACATTTAAAACCAGTTTATTAGGCCAAGTTACAGACTATTTAAGACGAAAATACATTTTTGACTTTATGGGAGGAAAACTAGATTTCCACTGAAAATTTGTATGAGAACTGTGAAAAGGCTACTTGATTCAACATAGAATTTATCATCTAGATGTATGCATATTATACCAATTATAAGATAACAATTTATGCTGAATCAAGTAGCTTCTTTACAGTTTCTATACAAATTTAGAGTGGGAATCTAGTTTTCCTTCCATAAAGTGAAATAGGTACTTTTGTTTACTCTGCCAAACAAGCTGATATAAATGCAAAACAATTTTACTAATAAGAGCATATGTTACCTAGATAGTTCCAATAGAAATTTGACAACCACACTAGCTAAAAAGAGATGATTTACATGGAGAAAATTGCCATAAATAATTATATTTGTCTGATTTTAGAGTTCGATTTGGACACTTTCTGCTATACTTATGTAGCGCCTTTGGTTTTTCAAAGATTCATTGAAATGTGCTCTGTCTAAATTTCAGGTCTGTAAATGACATAAATCCTGGAGTGCCAGAAATTCAACAAATTCGTTTTTCCGCTATATTTTGGGAACAAGAGCTGATAGAACAAAAACAATGATGCTGTTTTGTTCAGTGTAATACATATTAACATAATCAGATCGAAATAGACCTGCATCAAAAACACTGTTGGGTTGTGTAATTTTTTTATATTTATCTCAGCGATGCCCAGCCGTATGCTCTTTGAGTACGTTTTGTTTTTGTAATTGCACCGAAGATAGGAAATCAATATACAAAACGACACAAATGCAAACGATTTCGTATGTGTGCGTCGCGTAGAACAAAAACCGGTTTTGTTTTCTTCTTTGATTGGTGTTTGCCCGCGCAAGCACATTGACCAACAACAATTTCATTATTGGTATTTGTGCTTTTCTTTGTGAGTATTAGTAAGTGCTCTGTCGTATGCTGCTTTTGGGCATGACTTATTTAGCTATTTCTAGCACTTGTTTTTGCAAATTTATCAACGTTCGGTCCTCGATGACCTGAACGATGACCTTCCAAGGTTAAAATTTTTCAATAGTTCAACTGGCTAGTATCTACAAATTAGCACACAATTGCTCAAATGGATAGTGACAGGTTTCTGCAATTAGTAAGATGAAAGAATAAGAAAGAGGAGAACTTAATAGTCGATAGCTAGTCAATCTGTTTTCTTATAGGGAAAGGTCGGGCGCCTTATTTAGCTTTTTTCCGCAATAAAGCTAGATTTTCTATTGATATGCTATTGAATTCACAAAATCTCACCAATAGGAACAGTTGCTGTTTCAATGACGTAGTCATGGGGAGAGATGGTTTTAGCTCTGTGGGAGGCAGCCCTAGCATATTGAGAGAAGTTTGTGGACCACCTTTATTGAAAACTAACTACGCCCATGAGTTGTGCATGTTCCTTTCTTTGTTCTACAATTTCAAATTTTTATTATATTTCTTAAGAATAAAACCCAAAAAATGGCTATAACGTGGAGGGACTAACAGGAGAGTATGCAGCCGTATAAGCTTTCTTCGGTGGAACAAGGAAACATCCAAACATCAAAGTCATTCAGCAGAGACTCAACAGCAATCCGGAACCTCAAATCAGTGATCACTAATCGAAATTATCTGCTGAATGGACCCAATGATATTGAATGTTTGCCAGTGCACATTACATAACAAACACCATCGAGTGTCAAAGATCACTTATATCCTAAATAATCACCCCATAATCTTTCCCTCACCACTTGATTATACCCCCACCAAAAACAACGAAAATAAAACCTCTAAAAATGTTTCAACTCCCCTTTATTTGGTTTATCTGCTTAAGCTCATCTCGATTACACAATCCGACAATTGCAATTACTGAAAAAAAAAAAAAAAATCCATCTCAAAGGTGCATTTTGCAAATATTTGCTGCATGTGGGGCTTTCTTATTTATTAAGTTGGTTTCTTGCTGCTGTAGCAGCAGCAGCCTGCTTAACTCTGATAATTTTCAATGTGAAAAAAAGTCAAGTGAGGTCGAATCTGGGTACGAACATTTAGTCGTTGAGGCTAATAACGACACAACCTCCAAGAGTCTCGAGGTGGGTGAGAGATGTTTTTTTTTTTGTTTGTTTCATTTTATTGTTGTTGTTACTTGTAATTGTTGTTATTATACAATTCAAAAACAATGTAAACGACCAACAGCCAGACAAAAACAGCTACAATAAAATTTTACAAGCATTTAACAGTGGCAAAGTTGTGTTTGTGCTTTTTGCATATTTGACATTTCACTTGTGCACTTTTTTTTTTTTTTTTTTGCAGTATTCAATGATATTTTTGTGCGATTTTTCATGGCGAAATATTTCAGATTTTGGCTGACAGATTAGAGACCAAAACGTTAAACGACGACGAGGCTTTTGTTCAAATTGTTGCGGCTCTGATTTATTGATTTTTCCAGCCAGATAATGTGTGAGTTTTCTCATAGACTTAATGTGAGAAACTTTTGGCCAGTGTGTCAAGAGCTTTTGTTGTTGTTGTTGTGTTTGCTATTGTATTGCATAAGCAACGTGATCTTATATCTATGAGGTGTACATATATATACAATATGTGAACTCCAGAGGCGGCTTGAAAATGCCTCGAAAAGCCGAAACCGTTTTAAACAGGCTAATATGACAAAGATTTCAGACAGCTTGTCTGCTAAGTTGAATAGTGGGGGGGCCCTTTTGACGAGGGTTGTGTGAAAAGTTTTGGGCAAGTGAAGAAACTAACATTTTTAGCCTCCACCCTTGATTCAGCAATATTTATCGGCGACTCCTGCTGGCACTATATACTTTTGCGAGTCCTCAAAGCCTTAGAGATAATCAGAGCTCCTTAAAAGGGGTAATTTTTTACAAACTGTCAGAAAAAAAAACAGTCACCCGCGGACACAATGAAAAAGGGAAGCGAAATGAAATTTCACCTCTCCAAGGAAAGTTTTTTTGCTCTCTTCGAGCACGATTTCGACAGATTCTGCCCAGCAAAGTGTCTTTTAAGCATGTCTGTGCGATCCGCGAGTGCCTCAGTAAACAGTAAGCGTGTATGTGTGATTGTGTTCTAAGTCGTCTCCTAACTCTTTATAGCCTTTCCTGCTGTTCATCGCAACATAAAAAACTTAGCCCAACAACAACAAAGAAAACAATTTGCACTACCACTTAGAGCGTTTTTTCTCAGTTGCCTATGCTCAGAGCCAAACGAAATTATCCCCATCAAGCTGTTATCGTAAGACAGCTTCGCGTGTTTCACTCATCAAGAACTATCAAACAGAAAACCCAAGAAAAACAAAATCAAGTGTTCTGTTGAGAGAGTAAGCGAGTCTGTTAAATTGGTAACTGTCATTTCGGTGAACAGACAGCATAGAAAAGGAAATACTGATTGGCAATTATTTTGGAAGTTTCCTAAGCCTTTGATAACATTTATCATGAAGGATGGATCTATAATTTTGTTCAACGAAATTTGAACAGTGCACTTCAGTTGAGGTAGCTGCAAGAGATGCGTTTGGGACACAGTTACGCGGGGCGTACATGAATAGTCAAGACCAAACAACCCTAAAAAAGTAGACACTTCTGTTAGCAGTAAGTATACTTAGAAGAAGACCCAAGCAAGGCAAAGCTACTTATGTGATGGGTTTCGTTAGGGCTAAGCCCTAAATATAAAAGATCACAGTTTTTGGAACCGGAGCGTGTTACTCGCAATCGTATTTGCGTTTTCTTCAAAGCTGATACCGATCCTACTGAATAGATTTTGGAAGCTTGCCTATAGACGAGCGTGTGTATTTCTGTATGAACTCGGATCATAGGTTTTAATGTGGACAAGACCACAGAATTTTAATCTACATTTCCTAAACAGTTTAAGTAAGTGTTTCCCTTATAACACAACTTCTGCATGTGGTAGAGTATTTTGATCATGGAGCCCTTTAAATTCTGTAGAAAGTTCGGTCCGGTTGATCGAACCATTCACGAAGCTTATAGCTTGGTTTACGGACCGGCTTACAAGCTTGTGGAAGCCTATGTTTTGGTTCGAACCTTGGTTCATAGCTTCTTAGCTTTAATTTCGAAGCTTGAGTTCTGCGGGGTTTGGACCTGTTGCCAGCATTGATTGTGATTATAAAGCTTTGCAGGCGTCACCGCTTTGATTGCTGTTACTTTTTGGTTTCACATGCACTCGATCATTAAATCTCTAAAAGAGAGCAAAAGCAAAAACTTGGCTAAATCATGTACTTTATGTGTTACCAAAGTCATAACTTTAAAAGTCAAGCTGTAAAAATATGAAATTGTACAGCATCAAAGTGAAAAGCAAGAAAAAATTCTCCGATTTAGTGCAGTTTTATAGCAGGCCTCATCGCCAAACATACTAAAAAAGGAATTTGATTGTACTTCATAATATGTAATAAATTTCTTAACTTAATTTGTAGTGTATTTACCCCACGACTTGTCCATATTTGTACACTTTTTATTATTATCTCCTTCGCTTTTTATTTTGTGTTTTTTTTTTGAGAAGACTACCTGGCGGGTATGGCAAATATCTGCTGCACGAATTTCTTAAATTTAATTTTTTTTTTTTATTTAATTATCAAATATATTTCTGGGTGGAGCTGGCTTTAGGGTTCAAAATTGTTTGTCATTTCATGAGATACTATAAATACTTTATGGTGAGCCATAAATCGCAGTTGGCAAATCATTTGCTCATTTATCTCCGCTGGCGCACTCACTTTATAGAGATAACGAGCGCACAATTTATGAATGACAATAATTATGCCGCCGTCACGTCGCATGGGAAAATCAATTAGGCGCTGCCTCCAAAAAGTATCTTATGAATCGTGGCTATCTTCGGGTTTATCTTCCCCCTTAACCAGCCAACAGGTTCAACTTATCGCGATCGCTGTCGCTTACGGTAAATGTCCAAAGTTATGACTAAAAGCTGACAAATTGGCGACTTAAAAGTTGGACTCTCTCTCCGCTCATGATATCTGTTTATTTTTTTTTTTGGGGCCGTCTTGTGCAACCAGCTCTTTGCTGAAACTCGAAGCGTTGAATTAAAAATCACTAATCATATCAATGTCTGCAGCCTAGCGGTTGCCTGTCAATTGCTGAATAAAATAAGAAACTGGATCGGCAATGATTCAAGTTAAGGAGGCGGAGAAGCTGCTTAAGTTGTGCAATGGCCTTTGGGTAGACTCGATGACAGTGAGAAACAGCACAACACAAAGTCTTGTCAAAGTGGGGAAAAACAGAAATTCTGGCAACTTTGATAAGTCGGTGAGTTGGCGAATTTCCCGCTAAATAACTTTAAAAAGGCATCACTACTACTGTCAACTATCAACTGTTAGTATAGACTAATGTTATATTTAAATCAAGCTGTGTTCAAACTTGAACATGAGATTCGACCACGTTACATATCATAAAACTAGCATTCCTTGTAACATTAAATTTAATTAGGGTTGCTGACAAGGGTCAGACAAACCACTTGAAAAATTCAGCCGATGGGTACCACTTAATATGCATCGTGTGAGGCAATACGCATTACTTTCACGAACGCAATCTTATATTTACATACACGGATGTGACTGCTAGAAGTTAAGGGATGAGAAATTCTAAATAAAAGCAAGATCACTCGCAAGAGTCAGTCAGTACAAATTCAAACTTATAACCGTGCTCATTAAAGTTGCTTTATTTAGTTTGCGTTAGAAGTCTTAGGACATCAGGCAGTGAATTTCGATGAAAATACAAAAAAGTTTACTTTTATTGAAAAACATCACCGAATCCAATAACTAAGACCTCTTCCACCATAATAAGGTACGAACTGATAATGCTGTGTTTATTTCCTATAACCAGAGCCCGAATACATGGCTCGGCGGTTAGAGAAAAGGATTGAATGAAGACGCATTTATTGGAATAAAGGTATATTTACAAATCCTAAATAAAATCTGAAATTTTTAAAAGGTATCAACAAATTTAAAAAATCAAATGGCACCAAAAGGAACTTTGTTTTTGATTCCACAAAATTTCGTAATTTAAAATAGTACCGACCAGATTTGGTCTCTAAATCATAAAACTTATGCACAAGTTCAACAGTGTTTTTGTATGTTCAGTATTAACAACAATTTTCTTTGGCAAAACTACTAAAATTTCAACACAAATAATTTCGAAACTAAATCAAATTTCCGTTCATCCATCAATGTATAAAAAACAAATTACGCGCACAACACACATTTTCATGAAGGGGAAGTTAAATCTGAAAAATGACTTTAACAAGCAAGCAAAAAAAACAAATTACACGAAAAATCAAACACAACAAAGAGCAGTCAATGGAACATAAAAATGAGGAAAATCATAGGAAATAACTTTTCCAAATGGATTAACCAGAAAAACGAAATTATTACTAAAGATTTAATTAGCATCTGCATTTCACTTATTCAAAACTGTGTCAAAAAAATGTTTTCAAAATTACACTGATGTTAATTATTTTGACAGTTGGCAGCCAGCTAAATGTTTATTTTTACAATTCTCTCTGCCTTTTTTCGGTGAAATGAGCGCAAAGTGCATATTAAAATGTCAGTCCGAACAGATGATGAAGAGGACAGCAGCTTAAAGAAAGGACGGAAAAGCAGAAAAATACCCGCCGCTTGTTATTTTGTTATTGCTGCTGCCAACTTCATTTATGCCAAATTGCCAAATTTGGCCACAAAAAGCAAAAAGGCGTAAAATAAAACCGAAAATGGTCCAAGAGAACAAATAAATAAACAAATGCAGTGTTGAGTGCAAAAACAAGAAGAAAAACAAAATGAGAAGTGAGCTAACTTTAAATATGGCGAAGTTTTTGTACACTTGAAAAGTGAGAAAAGCAATGAAAATAGCTGAATTTTATTAAAAAATATAAATTTTTTCAATAATTTTAAGTATTAATTGAATTTTTAGCTAAATTATTATTAATCTTACTTTATAGAAAACGGCTTAGATTTTTTCGTAAGCAAAAAACTTTGGACACGAGAATTTTTTCGGCTTTTCGGGATTGTATTTATACACAATTTACACTCGAGTTTCTATTTATACACGGTTTACTATTTGCAATGTCCATACGGATTTGTTCTGTCTGTCTTGTTTTTTTTATTTAGTCAGAAATCAAAACGTGCGATTTCTGACACTTTTCTGACACTTTTTTATGAGCATTTACCATCATAATGCGCGCAAAAGAGAGTCCGATATGAGCGTTTTTTTCTACGAAAACGGTCGCACTTAATGTGGAAGTTTTCTGAATCTAATCTGACTCTTTTCGGACACAGATATAACTGCTTTCACCCTTCCAATGAAGCATATAAAAACCTCATAGAAGACACATAAAAGTTACTTTTCTAGAAAATTGCAGGGCTACTTAATCGTCTCCTGAAAGGCTCTTGTCAGACGCCTGCCTACTTCAACTCCGAAAATGCTCAGATATAGTGCTTTTATGAGCACTTATAGAGATCACTGAATGAGCTCCGAAAACCATAAAATTTATGTGTCTACTCCAAAAACGCTCTTAAGCTCGGTTCTTTTCAGATACATAATTTGGAGCGCTCCGAAGTTGGCTTGCTGGGAATTTGGAGCGCTCCGAAGTTGGCTTGCTGGGTACAGCGTCTGTCTTTGTCCATCTGTCTGTCTATCTACTACTACTGCGTTCTCTATACAGTGTGACCATTGTCTTAAAACACCTTAACACTAAAGTATCAATATATTTATACATATTGGCAGCTATTTTCAAAAAAACTTCAAAGGCTACATCTTCAAGACTTTTTTGTTCAAAGATTCAATGCATTTCTTAAAAGGCAATCCTATTTAGTAAGACTTTCTACAATTTGTTTTCATCATCCGATATTAGAGAAAAGAAACAGATGGAATTTTTCTGCTATTCTCCTATCACTCATAAAAACTGCAAATCTCAAAATTATTTTCGCACTGAACTAGTTTCTTTTTTGAGGAAAATTACCGTATATCGAGGCTGGCCACATCTTGCATGTGCATAGACTAGGATATCTAGACTGATCGATTGCGCAGTCGACACCGCTTATGTCAGATATTAGTCACCTGTTCGCTCTCACTTACGCTCTCTGGATACGTTTTGGAATATGACTGTCTCGCTCTAACCACTGTGATTTGCTATGTGGCACTATATAGTAGTATAGTATCAATGTATATAAAGCACTATCGCTTAAACCAGTCAAAATTGATAGGCAGCGGAAATTTTATCTCTAATACTCATTACTCCTTGGCATGTGTTGGCTGTCTGAGTTCAAAATTGTGTGTTCCCCTTAAGAATAGACTGTTTTTAGGGAGCTAAGTGATTCGATTCTTTCATACATTACTAAAAACTCACCGTTTTTGCATTTCTAAGACAAGTGCTGTCTCCCATAAGGGGTTCAGCTAAAGAGTTGACTCAGTTATCTGCCCCCGCAAGTGCCAGGCCAAAATCCATGAGCCCATTTCGCAAGGGTATCAATAAAAACAAAACTGTCCAAACAGCAAAAAAATAACAAAATAACAAAAAAAATCCAAAAACCTCTTTTTGATGCAAGATATCAAGTTGTGTCTTGAGTTCACCTCCTTCTCCTTTGCCTCTGTTGGCTGCCTGCTGCCGGAGCTGACAATGGCTGGGCAGTGGCGCAAAGTAGACCCATTGTCCACTTGGCCGTCTGACTGTCTGTCTGCATTGTTGTTAAGTTAACCAATTAACCCTTATGGCACCCAAAGTCCTGTTGACTTTATAGAAAATTATGATCTGTTTTGGCTATAAGTTTGATATTTTAAATTGCATTTCGCAATGTTTGATCAAGTTTAAATAAAAGTTTTTTTGTTTTGCTCATTTTCCAGTTAAGAATTATCATAAATATGATCATAAAGAAAGGTTCAGACTGGCCGTGTTCGTTCTAGGAACGCATAACAAAAACATGTTAATTTCACTTTGTTATTTATATAATTTTTATTTTCCAGACGTTTGATTAAATAATGCTTAATCACTTATTTTTTCCATTTGATTGCCAAATATCTTATACTTTTTTCCTCTCTCTAATTTCAGGTATGTAAAATTCAACTAAATTCTTCGTTTACAAAATAAATTGTAAGTAACAATCGATAAATTTAAAGAAAAAATCAAGAGAGGAGAGAAAGCAAAGTCAATATAAAAGTGACAAAGAAGTATTATTTGAGAATATGGAATAAAATGAGTAAGAACTAACAATTCCTCTCGGTTGGTCGCCAATCAAATGAAGTAATTATAAGTAAATAAAAGATTGCCCAAATCCATTCGCATTACTCGAATGGCTGCTGGAACCTCGTAGCGGTCTTTCGTTGCGATCCAAAATTCTTGATCATCATGCCTTCCTGGACCTGGGGGATCCTGCTATGGGGAGCGGCATGCTGCATAACCCTCAAGAAACTAAAGTCTTCTATGTGAGGCATACAAATATGTATGTACCGCGATTTGGACGTTCTGCCTTAATGAGCCCAAATCAATATGCGCACCAGCAGGTATCATGATCATGATGGTGGTGCACCACTCTAATAGATTTGCCTCTGATCAGGCGACAAACAGACTAAGAAAGCGTCCCTCAGGCGGTCTCATCAATTTGGCATAACTGTCCCCTTGGCGCTATCCCCTACCAATCTATGCACGCTGCTGGTTCCCCATTGCCAAATTTACACAAGGTGACATAAAATTTTGAAATAAAATAAATAATAAAAAAAAAAAAGAAAAGAAAATTAGAAAATGTTATGATGAAAATCATAGCTAATAGACCTAGAGCCCGCTAAAAAGTTCTATGAAAAAAAAACCCAAATTTAAAACAATTGTTGGCAACATATTCCTGAGCTGTGTATCAGCTGTTCTTTCAGTCCACAATCTCTATCGATACGCCAACTATCGATAAGAATCTGTGGGTTTCGTTCATGTTGCTGGATACACAAGCAACGAAAAGGTAAACCGAAAATTCCGCGCACATTTTTCATACCTTTGTATGTTATTATATTAAAATATTAATAATTGTATATTAAAATTGTCCAGATGTTTGTAACGCATAGAAGGAAGCATTTCCGACCACATAAAGTATATGTATTCTTGATCAGCATGACGAGCTGAGTTGATATAGTCATGTCCGTCTGTTTCCATGCCTTTTCCTCCGTCAGTTTTAAAGCTATCTTAACCAAACTTTGCACGAAGTCTTTTGGTACAAAGACACTGCACATTTGTCTAAACCGACCGGATCGGATGCCTATAGCATATAGCTGCCATAGAAACTATCGGTCGAAAAAATAGTTTTAGTGAGAAAAACTTTTTTGTCTTGAACGCGAACGTTCCCAAACCTCCTAATTATTAGTTTTCTATGCTTTTACATAATTTCACCAAGTTTTATTAAAATCGGACAACTATATAGTATAGCTGCCATACAAAAGATAGTTCTGAAAAAAGTCTTAGTAAAAAAACTTTTTTCGTTTTCGATGCTATCGCTCCCAAACTTGTTACTGATCAATATTATATGCTTCCACAGAATTCTGTCAATTTTGATCCAAAGTGGATGACTATAGAGTATAGAGGCCATAGGAACGATCGATTGGAAAGTGGTTGTAGTGAGAAAAACTTTTTTGTTTTCAACGCAAACACCACCAAACCTCGTATCTATCAGTTTTTTATGATTTTGCATAAATCCACTAAGTTTGATGAAAATCGGACATCTATATAGTATAGCTGGCATACAAAAGGTGGGTCTGAAAAAAAGTCATAGTAGGAAAACCTTTTTGATTTCAATGCTATCGCTCCTAAACTTGTTATTGATCAATATTATATGCTTACACACAATTCTGTCAATTTTGATCCAAATCGGATGACTATAGCATATAGCTGCCATAGGAACGATCGGTCGAAAAAGTAGTTCTAGTAAGGAAAACTTTTTTGTTTTCAATGGTAGCGTTTTTATACTTTCCAGTTATGAATATTATCAGTTTCCACACAATTTTGGGGAGTTTGTTCAAAATTTGATGAATATAGCAAATGGTCAAAGTAGCGGCGCCATCTATTGTTGAGTTTGGGAAAAGTCTCAGCTTAGAATGTTCTACGAAAATCATTTAAAACCTTAATTTATATAAATTTTACAAGCTGCAGGGGTAAATAAACTTCGTTCGAGCTGAAGCTAGCTTTCCTGTATATTTTTCTTATGAAGTTTGCTAAAAAAATTTTGTTTCCGCGGTGCTG
The DNA here is from genome assembly GCA_037044535.1 of Lordiphosa magnipectinata. Taxonomy (NCBI): domain Eukaryota; kingdom Metazoa; phylum Arthropoda; class Insecta; order Diptera; family Drosophilidae; genus Lordiphosa; species Lordiphosa magnipectinata. Next base: position 154,735 of record JBAMBO010000404.1, read on the forward strand.
GATACCCAGCTTATGAAGGGAGATTTAGCAACAGGTCTTTGCAATGAACTCTACTGTTTTGTCTGCAAGTGAATGTATACTAAAAGCACGTCCAATATTATTCATTTTTGGTTTATTTACTAACAATTTATACTTATCTGTTTTAAAAAGCAGATTTTTTTTTGGTTATAAATATTTTTCAGTGTGACCATACATAGCATGCGTTGAAATGTACTTGGTTTTTAAATCAAGGAAAATGAACTAGATGGCTACAAAATCCACTTATATGCTTAGACTTGAGCGTGAGCATCTAAATGTTCAAAAACAGGAACATTAGAAAATGGTCCTAAGAACGATTTAGACTTAATCGATTTCAAACTTAACCCATATAAAACTAGATAGCAGATCGAAAAGTTTTTACAACTCCGTAATAAATAACTTCGGGATCAAGACAAAAACTTAAGAAACAAGAATTTGTTTACAAATTCAAGAATTTTCAGGTACATTGAATTTTTAATATGGAAATTTCTAGATTCAAGCATTAAATTTCTCATTGCGAAAGTGTTACTTGGTATGTACAAAGAACAAAGACGAAATTATTTGTATACTTCGCATTAATTAGTGCCGATTGCTATATCCGTAGCACTGCCCAAGGGCATTGGCCAATGTTTGGGCACTGCTTACAGAAGTCAAGGGTGATAACCTATCTTCCCAAAAGAGCAGAAACTAACATACAGCAAAAAGGCATAGCCAATCACTTTACTGATCGACTCATAAGCTCCCGAGAAGTGTATGAAATTAACAAACAAAAACCCTTAAGCAAATATCTCATATAAATTAATGATCCTTGGGATTGCCCATTATTCCAAACCAAATCGTTTTTCCTCCACTCCCCCATGCCACATATATACATAGTCAATCCATATAAATTCCCTGCAATAAGCCCCAGAATAAATATTACAAGTCAAGTCAAAGACCAATAAAAATGCATTTAATCCCCGTGCCATATAATTTATAACATTCGCAAAAGGCAAACAAAAGTAAAAGTACATGGCGGAGGTCCCTCGAACCTCGAAGACAGATTGAGATACCTCCATATACTATACTATACCACCATATGGAGGGAGAGACCCCCAGACCCAGCCACGCATGTGGCGGGCCACATTTGAACTTTAACACACGACCAGCGACAGCCCAAGCCGAACACAATAAAAATTTCAAGTTTGCCAAAAGACATATGGCCATTTTTTTTTTGTTGTTTTCTGCTGAACCGCGGGGTCAACGTTATAAAATCGCAAGCAGCAGCACCACCACCAACACCACCACAGACGGAGGGGACAATAATAATAATAATGCACATAACCCAAGAAAAAAAGGCAGCAACAAGCAAATAATTTATGATCAACTTGATGCATGGCCTGGTCTTGGTCTGGGGGTCTACTCCGGAGTGTGAACTGCCCGATCAGCAATTGCTGCATTCAGCAGGCAGCAAAAAACCGATGACGCATCGTCTGCGTCTGCATTTAATGCACTTTTTCTTTGCTTTTTTTTTTTTTGTGTTGTTTCTGACTTTGTCTAAGCAATGCAGACGAACTGTCTTGACACGTGATTGGGGGGGGGGGGGGGGGGGACAGACAGTCAGTGGGGAGGCCTCTTTGTTTTTCGGTTAGTTGTCAAAATGGTGGAGAAGAAAAAGTGAGCTGACAGACGAAAGTGGGCGTGTGCCAGACTTAAGTTAGACGCTCAACCAAAGGAAATTTCATAAGACCAACAATAGAAAAGAGAAAAGATTTCTTAATTTGGTAAAAAAAATTTTTCAAATAAGAAAACAGTTGTTCTAGTATGTCTGGGATATACTTATCAGTATTCAAAAATTCTTAAAAATACCAAAATTATAAAATAATTTCACAATAATTCCTAAATAAACCTTAACCGAGATTCGAGCTTGAAAACTTACACATACCTGAATCAGTAGAGCTTTTCGTAAACCAGTCCCCACTTTGATTTCAAACTCGTGAAGTTCATAAAACAATTTCCCATACTCTGACTTGACTTTACCCTACTAAATGTTAAATCGATTTTAGATTGCACTTTTAATTGCTCAACACTTTTCAAGGCTAACAACTTTCATTTTTCAATTTAAAACTGATTAGCAATCTAAACTAATCTAATTTATTTTCATTTTCCATTTCAACTTCGCATTTCCAATTGGAATTTTCTAATCTCTTTATCGTGATCGTAAATCATTTCACTCTGATTGTTTGGGCGGGAGGAGTTGGCCAAGCTGACCAGGCCGCATCTCGAACCCAGCCAGCATCATCCCAGCATCAATTTCAAGTCACTGTGGAAATACCAAAAATAGTTCACTCTGAACAAGACACGAACTCTTCTCCAGCATTCTGGCATTTGGCATTGGCATCGTCATTTAAAGTCCTCGTCGTCCTCGGGTACAATATGGTGTGCGGAATTTCCATTTAAACCAAATTAGGCAAAGGAATAATTTTTTCGCTTAAGGCCAAAAGGAAAAATGCCACAACTACGCTCTGCCTGCTCTGCTGTTGCACTGTTGTTAGTTGGTCTTGGACTTGGACTTAGATAGCATCGAGATTGTCTGCGGATTTTGTGCAAAAGTCAATCGCTTGATTGACAAGTCAGTCGGTTTGCCTCCTTCTCTCGTGCAGCGCAGCCAAGCAATTCTGTTTTTGAGAAGTCTGATCTGTTGTTGTTTTACTTCCTGCTCTGGAGGGCAGGGCATTCCAGAGTATTGAAGCGCTCGAGAAAGTTTTTCTTCGTTTTTGACCCACTTGGCTGGTTTTTTTTTGGGGGATTTGGACACAAAACACATTTGTCCACACGACAACGCCCCCGAAAAATTCCATCTTTATGAGTTTTTTACTCGTCGTAAACAGTTCAAAGCATTGTTTCCATTGAACAAAGAATTCTGGTGAAAACCGCTGTGAGCCGAGGTGCGGAAAAGTGGATGGGGTATGTATGTACAGCGATGATCTGTGTTTCCAATGAAGCTAAAGCTTTTCCAGCTGAAACGTAAAATATTTGTTACACCACAATTGTTGTTCGGTTGACAAAGCCACAAAGTGGAGCAACAATTTTGGAAAAAAAATAAACAAAAATTGTAAATGAAATGGGGACAAGTTGTATTGGTAAGTGTTTTGTTTGCTTTCATCTTTTCAAGGACTGAAATTGGAATTTAAATCGATTTTGTACAATTTTCGCTATACCAAAAAAGGTTAGAGTATCGAATGCTAGCTTTAGGATAATTTATCTGTTAGTTTTTACATTTCCAGTTTTAATCAAATTTTTCAAACTTAGATGGAAACAGAATGATTGGAGTAAGAAATTTCGATTCAACATAGAAAAGACTATTGATTTTCGAAAATTGAATCTTGCATAAGAAAAGCTTGTGCTGAACATTAAGGAAAAATTTAAAACTCCGAAAACTTGCTGATCTCTAGACCTGGAAAAGGTAAAAGATCTGATTTCCTACAAATGATACACTCAGAGAAAAAATAGGGAATTTTACTCTTGGATCAAGAGAGCTCTGGACCTCTGACTGACTGAAACACACACAGACGACGGCGCATTAGCCCATAAGCAAAGCGAGGCGTCGAAACCATAGTTAAGAATGTACAAAGTTGTACCGCTAACATCACACAATGACAGAGTTATGTTCGCATGAGAGCAATAACAGAACCCCTCTCCCTTGAAAAGCAAAACTCTGAGAGCTCTTTGGCCTGCTTAAGGAATAATTCTATCTGATCCGTATGCTTATCATCTTCATCTATGGAACAAATTGCCTCTGATATGGAATAATAGATGGAGGATTTCCTTGGACTCTGCTCTGGCCTCTCGGCCGTCTTTACCAATTCTGCATACACCACCTGAAGAAGCGCTGAATCACCTAAAGGTCGGGATGATACTAGTATTATGTCCTACAGTAATGAGATAAGCATATATAGATCCTCTGGTATGCAATCCCATATTTCGGAGACACAAGTCAGGACTAATGACATGCTAGCTCTATTCTCCACCGCATTGATCAGCATATCGACCACACAATCGAGTACTGGATAAACGAAATGCATCATGGCATCCTGCCAAGGTGTACGCAACTGATTCCAAGCCTGACGCTTGTCGAGACAATCGCTCCAACCACTCACTGTATGTTCTTCCAGTGTTTTAATGAGGCAGGATTTAATGTCCACGGCTTTGCCAATGGCCACAATGAGATAGGTAAGGAAGAGGACTATGTGATAGTTCAACGCTATTCTCTAAGTTTGTTTGCTCTCTTAGCTCTGATACTTCTCCTCACTCCCCTGGCTTATAATACCACAAATTCAAAAGCGATTCGATTCAAAAGAATTCGTTGAAAACTTGAAGCCGTCATGAAAATTGATTGAACATACATAGAAATTAGAAGCTATAAGCTCAAACACACAATAAATTTTTAAAAAAGGCAACATTTAGCAATTCTGATCCCGCCTTATTTGATTGAGATCGAAAAAGGACAACAGGTCTGAAGATAATTTACCAAAAAGTTCACGATTAAATTGTAATTTCATCCTTCCGATTCTCAAAAAGTTGTTCAAACTTGAACTTGAGATTCGATCACGTTTCACACATAGCGTTAAATATCATATTCATAATGCACAACCTAAGCCATAAACATGTTTCTTTTTATAATAACATAGAAGTTAATTAACGTTGCTGACAAGGATCAGGTTGCAAAGGAAGAGGACCACCAAGAAATGAGGAACCACTTTGGACGCTTTATATACGAGTTGTGGACTACAACACAATGTTAGCTAAGCTAGATTTGGGGGATGAAATATTTAGAATAAAAGCAACATAACTCTCAAGAGTGATTCAGTACAAATTCAAAACTACAACCGTGCTCATTTTAAAGTGTAAAATACAGGGGTCGCAAAAATCAGTCCCCCGTTTGCCTTTGTCAGTAAATAACATTTTTAGCCCGCCGCATTGAATAGAGGTACCAAAACAAACTTCCTCTCCTTAGGAGAGAAACTCATTTTTGTTTTTTTTTTCTTCTCAAGTCTGTCTCTGCCCTTTTGGCGAAATTCACGCACTCAAAAGGTCTTTTTCGTATGTATGCATAGGTGTGAAATGCTGGGCTAACAATATATACAGTATATATACAATATATACCTTTACAACTAACATTTTGACAGTTTGGTCTTCGAGAAGCACACATTTTATGACCTATTGACTGACATGGGCCAGTTATTCTGTTGCTGTCAGACTGATCAGTGCTGTGTGTTCAACCACAGCCACTTAACAGTGAGCGCGATGACAGAACACATTCGGTTGAGGAAAGCCCGAGCCCGTTTTTTCTTTGGTTTTTCGGTCAGTGACGTGAGCAGAGCGAATTGAAAATAGGGTTGAGAGTTATTTACGAGCTATGAATTCTATACAAAGTAAAGAATTTTCTCGAAACAATGAGAACGACACTTTCTTAATGAAATTTTTATGCTATTCCACTTCACTGGTTTTAGATGCATCATTAACGCACCGCCCAAACGGCAAGATCTATAATGTTAAAATTTGCTCAACATTATCAATTTTTAGCATAAGTGAGCTCTAAAACGGATTTTCTAAAAGATGTGAAGGTCGGAAAATTGTGGTTCAAAGTTTATTTTTCAACCGAAATAGTCGGAAAGTCGGAAGAGTTTAAGTTCATAGCCTAGTTTTCAGTTACGCGTCAGAAACGGATAATATCAACTAGTCATTCCATTAATGTATATTTATGTACAACGTTTAATTTGTTTCATTCCAAGCGTTCCACTTTGGAAATTGAAATCAATTGGTAGATCAATGCCTCAGAAGTCTTCACTTTTTTTTGTATTATTCTATAACTCCCCTTTATAAATTATAATAAATTATAAAGTGCATGAAATTTAAAAAGCTAAACAATCAATTATGTAATAATCCATAAAAAACTTTAAAAATCTAATTATGATACTTAGAAACAATGGAATTCAACAGTTGTTAATGCAACGATATTATAAGTGAATGGGCACACTCGATTACTGATCAACTTCAAAACTTTTTTCTTGGCATACTTTAAGGGGACGTATAAACAATTGACATTTAAAATTGAAAAGGGGAATATAAAAGGATAATACGAAGGTACCCATTGTTTTTGTTAACAATTTCAGGGTCAGCGTTTTTCTGGATTCCATCAAAGCTTTAACATATTTCTCATATTTTCCTCTGTTGAGCTCATTTTAGTTTACTCTTACTCTTCTGCGTAATAAGCATTCTCAGATGTAGCTTTACGTACACTGTTACATGCCAGAAATTTCACCCTGTAAGACAAGCTGTTGTATGTTTTATTCCACCATTCCAAATGCACTATTTGTGGCCTTCACACACACACATGCACACAGTTCGCGTACAGTGAAAACACTTGCAAGCCCAAATATTACCCATGCTGTTGTTGTTGTTGTTATTTGTTGTTGGTTGTTCTAGCTACTGCGTGCTACTTATCGAAGAAAATTTCAAGTATAAATTACCAAACCAAGCAAAGAACCTGCTACCCAGACTTATGACCGTATTTGATATTGCCTAATGGTTTGTTGGTTAGCTTGTTGCTGCCGCTGTTGTTGTTGTTGTTGCTATTGGTGCTGTTTGCCCGTTTGGTTGGTTGGTTGGTTGATTTTTTTTCTATTAAATGTTTTTCTCTTTAGACTGTAAAAACAACTTGGCTACTTTTCAACTAGAAGTAGGAGTTGTTGACTGGAATTGCTCAATTTGTGTGTGCAGCGACGACGACGATAGGAGGCAGAAGAAGGCAGCCTCAGCCCCCGACTAAATAACAAGCCAACTCTGATGACGACGACGACGACGACGACGATGCTGACGTTTGGTCTCTAGGTTTTGTTTGGTGACGGCATTGCCAGCCAACAACAACAAACACCAACGTAGCGCGTAAAACAACAACAAAATCCTACCACAACTTGGCAATTGCAAGTTGTATAATTTTTTTTTATTTCTATTTTTTCTTCTATTGTACGTGAATACACTTTATGGAAAATTGGGGTGTATGACACATTTGGTTTGGATCTTTTTTGTATTGAAAATATTCAAAGGAGATTCTTGATTGAATTCATAGGAAATTATAAGAATTTGAAAGTTTTCCAAAAACAAAAATTTTGATAAAATGTCACTTGATTTTTTTTCAATATTTTGGCTTAGCTTCTTATTAGGACTGAAATCTGGTACCGGTACCGAAACCGATATACATTTTTTTGTTTAGAGTCCCGAAAAACGTATACTGCAATTATTTGTACCCATAAAACCGGAACCGAAACGAAATGTGGGCTCCGGTAGTACTTAGGTTTTAATTCTTTCTTTTTCAAGATATTGGGAAACGAGAAAATCAAATCTTTTGAATGCCAAACTTAAACTTCTCCAACTCTCTTGAAATTATACGGAGGGGACACAGAAATCTCTAGAGATTTTTGTATGTACGCTTGTATTCCAAATTTAAACTGCTTGAATTTATATGTAAAGTGACACAAAAAAGTTAGGTTACTAGATCAGATGGCGAAAGTAAAGCGAATTGAACCCGACTGTTCAAAGCCAAGTAGATTTGAGCAGCTAGCTCTAAATCGCTCAAATTCACCATCTGATCTAGCAACTGAGGATATACTTTTCACTTCACAAATAAAGATATACAATTTAAATTGGAAATGCAAACGTTTATACCAAAATCTCTAGTGATTTCTGTGTCATAGAAACCACATAAAACTGGTGGCATCATTCAAAGGTCATGTAGTGTTGCCATACAATTCGTAGATTGTTTTCGATTCCAGGTAGTTTTATCGATACTTTACTTTAATTTTAACCCGCAGACTCAAAAAGCATACAAAGTAATTGTAGTTAACAGTTGACAGTAGTGTTGTGTAAGGTTGTTCATTTCACTGAACATGTTCACGGGATCTTTTTTTTCAAAGTGAGTCAACTCACTCAGATTGCTCAGTTGTTCAGCTGTTCAGTTGCTCGTTAATTACCCCCAAGGCCTAATAACGATTAGCGATCATGCGAACCAATTGACGTTCTATTTGCTGTCTCATACACAAAGCTTGCAATCCTTTGTTGGCTTATAAGTCCAACTTGCCCGACATTTGCTCAAGGACAGAGTTCTCGTTGTTATTGGTACTGGTTCCACTGCAGCCAGGTGCTTACTTTTGAGGTGATGGCGAAGATTCCTTTGTGAGTTGCAACTTATAGTAACGCTGCAATATTTACATTTCGCCTTTTTATAGTCCATTTTGGTGAAATGGTTCCAAGTATCGCTATGCTTTCAAAGATCAAAGACATTCTGAAAAAAAGGGACGTAATTGTCACACCCCAAGGATACTTAATTCAGAGTTGGCATACATTGACAACAAACAGAAAAGCAAAGCTAATAACAGCGGAACAATCAATGATCTAAGTGAACAATCACTGATTAGGTCATACTGAACAATCAACTGAACAGCTGAGAGAACAACTTAGAAAGCAAGAGAGGCTGAACAACTGACTGAGCAACGCCCATGGATAACGGTCACACGAAAACGAAATCAAATCGAAATCAGCCTTCGTGAAATCTTTTGGTATGACCTCATTTTCACCTTCTCTTTCTGGGCACATTGCACATTTTGTATGGAGCAGCTTAGGTTAGGTAAGGTTGCGATGACTGAGACCGTCAAGTCGCTCTATCACTTGGGCCACACGGGCCCGTTGCAATGCCATATATTCCCTGTTAACCCTTTAAGTCCCGAAGAGGGTCAATACTGAACCATTGTGTGCACAGAATAAACTTAAGTAGAGCTGGGATCTCTTGCTCGGATGTCTCCAAGAGATTGGCGGCGTTGACCCAGAATCCTGAATCTCCTTCTTCACAGAGTGGGACAATGGCACAGAAGTTGCTGTACCGATACCTCCTCTTCCTCATATTTGCAACTTCTACAGAAATCAAGGTGTGCTACGCCTAGGCGTGCTGCGTGTTTGCCATTTAGACAGTGACCGGTCAGGGCACCTACCAGAAGCGCTATGTGTTCCTTTCTGTAACGCAAAAGTGTGTTAGTACGTTTTAGGTGGAATGCTGGCCACATTTATCTTGCCAGACGTAGTGTATCGGCTTTTGTGTGAAGCTTGTAGGTAACCATGGTCATCCCTATCATGCTCTTCTCTAAGAGGATCTCGATGGTTGTGTGCATAGTCTGGCCAGTTTATCCGCAGACTTATTTCCATCTATGTGCCGGTGTCTTGGCAACCATTTTAAGTGAATACTGAAATTTCGGCCAATCTTGCTTAGGGATAGGGAGGGATGTGAGTCAAGTGGCTTGAGAGCTGCTTGACTGTCCGATTATATAAATATGTCTCCTTCTTTGAACACCTCTGCTTGATACACACTACAGTGATCAAAAAGATAAGTTAAGGTCTAGGAGCAGCTTACTTAATCCAAACATAGATTACATTTATTCCTGGGTAATCTTATAAAGGTTGAATTAAGCAAAAAATTCGTGCAAAATTTAATCATTTTAAGCGTGTTCAAGATTAATTTAAGATCAATAGGTGATATTGATTATGATCCCAGGAAATATTCCTCTTCCTTTCCTCCTCCATCTTCCATAGGACATCCTTGAAAACTTCAGGGCCCACACCAGCTTTGGTTTATTTAAAACTTCTGAAAAACAAAGAAATATTCTATTTTTTGGGTTCAACTGGGACTTGAACCCTTGACCTTGTGCTGAACACGAATGGAATCTCATCGTACATCAAAATCGGAATCGTTTGTTGTCGCATTTCTAAAATGCTACTTATATTTTATCGCTCTCGCTTTATAAACATGTAATCTCGAAAGGGATTGAAGTAATCATATTTGGAATGACACAAGTTCGAAAGGAGTGAGCCCATCATTTATAGCCTCGGGATAGAATTTTCTGGCTCAAGCCGGGCTTACTCTAAGATTAAAGAGATTGAATTTATCTCGAAGATTTGTTTTCTGTGTATTGTGTCAAATTTGTGTATCTCATGTGTACATAGTTCAATGAGAAGAGTAACTATGTATAATATTTGGTAAAACACTGCAGAAAAAAGTGATTTCAAATATATTTACAATTATAAAACATGTATGATCATTTGGCATAGCCGAGCTATCTATATTCTATTAAGTCGTACCACAATTATTTTCTCTAACTTAGGGCATTCAAAGTTCGCCTTCGCTCTTCTAATTAAGTCTGTCGAGTATCTGTTTTTCCGACGTTTGTCAAGTCTTTTTCAATTTTAAATTGTATAAAAAAATGCTAGTGCTGCCTTTTGCTGCTGTAGATCGATTCAATGAATTTAAAATGCATTTAAGTTGAAATTTAGGTCAAAAGTTGTTGTAGCTGCTGCTGCTGTTGTTGGTGTTGGTGTTGGTGTTACCAGTAACCAGTAAAGCAGTAAAGTTGCTAGCTGCTTGCTGCCTGTTCATCAAGTCTGAAATATTCTTTGCGTGGCATTTGGAAAACAACTTGCACGTTAGAATTGTTGGCTTGGGTTGGAGTTAGCCTGCCTGCTGACTGGTTTCTGTAAAGTGCGGCAACTGCCCTACGCCCCCTCCCTCTCTCACTCGCTCTTTCTCTCTCTCTCTCTCTTTTACACTAGCTTAATTCTAATTGCACTTTTAGTCTTTTGGCTCAAAGAAAGAAACGAGTTTACACCTGACTTGAAGTATTTATGACTACGTTTCAAGTTTTTGTGGCATTATAAATCAACTAATAATTCGCTGATTTTCAGCTTCAGCTTTAGGTGAAAATCTGTTAATTAGATGAAATTCAAGTTCTGAAATCAAATATATCAAAGCTAATTAGTCGACAAGCAACTTTCACACTTTCCATTTTCACACATTCGGAAATTAATCAAAAGAAAAATTAGGCTCAGAGACCAGCAAACAGCAGCCGCTTTTGTGGAATGCATTTGAAAAGTATAACAAATATTTTAGTATTTTTCTTTTTTTTTTTGTAAATTGTTTCAGGCCATAAATGGGGCAGAAAACTAACAAAACAACAATGCGAGGTTACACAATGGGGAAAAGTGAAACAATATGTTTTTCGTTGCAGCTGAATAGGTTTTTTTTTTTGGTTAGGCTTTATCAAAAGTTGATAAAACATATGATGAGTATATCTCCAGCTTTGAAATTATTTGAAGAAAATAGCAGAAAGCTACCCAAAAATTTTAGAATTCGTAATTTATAACAAAACACTCGTCGGGGTACTATAAAAATTCTGAAAAATTACTCAAAGCGATAAGACCAAGCTAACTCTTCGTCTGTGCCGCAGTTTTTATACCCTTGCATATGCTGTTTTTGAAATATCAGAGATAAAATCAAAAAAATTTGTAACTTAAACCCATTTTCCGACAGATAAGCAACCGATTTCTACCAAATTTCGCGATATAGCTAAAAACAAAAAAGTTTTTCTAACTAAGACCCATTTTTTGATCGATAGTTTCTATGGCAGCTATAAGATATAGTCATCCGATTTTGACCAAAATTTGCAAATCTGTTTAAAAGCATATAATATTAGTAATGAAAGAGTTTGGTGACTCTGACATTCAAAACAAAAAAGTTTTTCTCACTAAGACCCATTTTTTGATCGATAGTTTCTATGGCAGCTATAAGATATAGTCATCCGATTTTGACCAAAATATGCAAATCTGTGTGAAAGCATATAATATTAGTAATGGCAGAGTTTAGTGACTCTGACATTCAAAACAAAAAAGTTTTTCAAACTAAGACCCATTTTTTGACCGATAGTTTCAATGGCAGCTATAAGATATAGTCATCCGATCCGGTCGGTTACGACATATTAGCAGCGTGCAGTAAAAAGAAGACTCTGTGCAAAGTTTCAGCTTGATAGCTTCAAAACTGATAGACTAGTTTTCGTGAAAACAAGCAGACAGACGGACGGACAAAGCTAAATGAATATTTCTATGCCGTATAAAATTCTGGGCAAAACTGTGAATCAAATTTTGAACAAAAAGGCCGATAAATTACAAAATTAATAAAAGACAGAGACGATGGTTACACTTTATATAGAATGACCGAGAGACATACGAGAACGCAGTAGTAGATTATAAGATGTGATTAGACAGACGATGAACAAAGATAACCCGTATTGACAATGTAAATAGTAACCGTGTGTATGTAGACACCCGTTCACAATCGAAAGACTTTTCTCCCGTGTATTGAATAATGTTTACCATAAACTGACCGAAAATACTTGTAGCCCAGCCAGTTATTCGGCGCAATAAGCAATTAAGTGAGGAAAACCAATTCAAAGCTAAAAAGTTTACAAATGTGAGGCCTCGTTTCAGTGTTAGATTTCGGACAAACTTCTTATACATAGGTTAAGACTTATTTCGAAACTAATAATTGTTCATCAATCTTTAAAACAACTCGTGTACCGATCAAAAGATCAAGAAAAAGAAAAGAGAGAGGATTCATTTATAATATTTTAGAATTTGTGACTAGTCTAATAATTTTTGAGTTTTATACTTAAAAGAGTAAAGAGTAAAGAGTCTCCTTTTAACTGGTATATCTTTAGCTTTGATGATGAATTTGCGTTGCTTTGACATTTGGCCAAGTGGCATGGGGGAACTCAGTTTCAGTTTGGCAGTGTGTGCACCAACCGGTTCGACATCAAAATGATCATCATCAGCATCATCATCAGCATAAAAATAAATTTCAATATTGTACCATTTAACGGTTCTCGACAAGAAGAGTTCCCCCGGGTTGCCCAGAAGAAGAGAAGCTGGCTGGACTGCCTGACTGGCTCCTCCTGTCTTACGGCCTGGCACTCATCACACATTTTTGGAGTTTGGCATTCCCCTGCACACACACACACACGACAGTGGTAAATTCGCTGGCCTATCAAATACAGAAATCAACTGTCATGTTGTATGTCAATGACGGAAGTCAGGCGAATTTGTTGGCTCCTTTGGTTCTTGTGCAGTTCTTGTCCCGTTGTCTGAAATTGTTTTGGCGCGCGCAAACTTCATTCTAGCGGTACTTCTCGCTGTCTCTAATCTTTATTGCCTGAAAGATTTGAGTATAAGTATGTGGTCGTAAATAACAGCGAAAGTATGTAAGTATATGTATGCTTGCACGACTGCCTCAGCCCACGTTCAAATTTTGTGCATTTGACACCCAGATCTCTTGGTGGTTTTTATGTAACCAGCAGTCCACGGGTTTTAAAATGCCATTAAAAGAAGTCTTCAAATTCAGCATTTCATTCCATTTCATTTCACTTGCCCCACTGACACACTAACTGGCCCTGTAAAAATAGTAAACATCATAGCACAACAATGGCTTGGCATAAACACAAATGAGGCTGAACACACCTACCTACATAACCATCTATGCTCGAAAACGAAATGAATCCAGGCTTTAAGTGCCATAAAGAAAAACATTAAGCACATTGCCAGTTGGGTGAAGGTAGAACTTATAAATACACTTACTGAGGAATGAAAGATAAAGTAAAAATTCAGACAGTTTAGTTTAAATATTTACAACAAACTTTGAAATAACATTATCAAATTATCAAAAGACCGCTATGAAGCTTAAGGTTCAGTTCTCGGAACCGTTTTTAAAATCATTGAACCTTAGAATGTTGTTCGAATCTTAGATCATTGCAAATTGGTTGTGACAATAAGGTCTTCAATATACAGAAAAATATGCGTGAAATGTTAGAAAATTCTCAGTACAATTTTTGCTTATTTCTTCTCTTAAATTGCGGAAATTTGACTAGATTTTCGACTTGCATCTTAAATTGTCTTTGTTCTGTTTTTAAGTTGTTCTGTTTTTTTCTGAAAGAACGGATCTGATTTGGGCGTCCTTTACCTATAATGCAGATTGTTCTCTTCATGATCCGGTTCGAGGGATCTGATTTTTTTTTCCGTACTGAAACGGCTTGAAGCCTTGATACAATCTATTCTACTGATGATCAGGGCTTAAAAATTTCAGTCTTTTTAATAAAGTTTTTGTTTGCTTCGGTTTACTTGTCTTCCTTTAAACCCTTAAAAAGCAATGTCAAAATTTGATATAAAAAAGGAGTGGGTGTCATGGGACTCCCGGTACGAGCGAAGCCCTTTACGACGATAAATGTGATAACTGTTAACTCAATGTTAAGTCACAGCTATAATGTAAAAAAGAAAAACTAAAATGCTAATAAAACTCAAATTGATCCCCATAAAGAAACGCATTCTTATCCCACAAAAGAGACTTTTTTATATACTTAGGAACTTATCTCCAGAAGATACTTTTTCTTATCTCCAGGAAGAAACGCTTTTCAATCCCTTAGAAGGCACTTTTTCTTATCGTCTCCGTTAAGTCACTGCTAAGTTTTTGTTAAATTGCTGTTAAGTCATTTTTAAGTTAGGGTTAAGCCACTGTTAACTCAGTGTTAAGTCAAAGTTAAGTCGCTATTAAATCACTGTTAGGTCACTGCTAAGTCACTACTAAGTCACTGTCAAGTCATTGTCAAGTCAATGTCAAGTCACTGTCAAGTCCCTGTCAAGTCACTGGCAAGTCACTGTGAAGTCCCTGTCAAGTCAGTGTCAAGTCCCTGTCAAGTCATTGTCGTCACTATTAAGTCACTGTCAAGTCCCTGTCAAGTCACTGTCAAGTCACTATTGAGACCCTGTCAAGTCCCTGTCAAGTCACTGTCAAGTCCCTGTCAAGTCACTATTAAGTCACTGTCAATTCACTGTCAAGTTACTGTCAATTCACTGTTAAGTCACTGTTAACCCCGTGTTAACCCACTATTACCCCTTTTCCCACCCTCACACCATCCCGCTCCAAACACCCACAAACACACAACCCACCTGCTACGGCCAATGGTAAAAGCGGTTGACTTTGCAAATGCAAAAACAAGCCGTACCCAAATTTATCTGTCTCAAAGACAACATTTTTATATGAAGTTTTAGTCCCCCAATCGTTAGTCCGTAAAAAAGCTTCGCTCTAAAAATGTAGGTATAGAAACAACCGTACAATTTTTTGTACTTCTCTTTGCTTCACAGCTTCGACAGTTTTTTTGGAAATTTTCACATTTCCTTAATTTGTTTTTCTATTTTCTTAGATATCTCTCCCTTTTTAATACTCATTTTCCAGTTTTTTTCCTGTTACCAACCCCATTACATATTCCATATACCCTCACCGCTTGACAATCCAAGCCAACCCATCCCCATTACCAAGTACTCACTTGCCATAAACAAAAACAAAAAAAAAGTATCTTTGCGGCATGACCAAATTATGTTAAAGAGCATTAAAAGCGCATGTCGACCCCCTTTGGTCCATGTGGCGTATGCGCAATTTAAATGTTTTACGTGCGCCGCACTTGTGAAATTATTTTTCATTTTTTTTTGTTGTTATTTTTTTCTTTTCGCAATTATGTGACAATGATCGTTGCGATGTCGCTGTGAAAATGGCAAAAAGGAAGTCTCTAACGCCGACGCCGTTGCTGATGTTGTCCCACTTTTTCGATTCTTGTTAATTGAGCCACAGCAAGCTCCGATTTTCCAGTGAATGAAATGTGAAACCATCAATGTAAACCGATATAGTAATGCGCTGGCCGGCCATAAATAGACAAACACTGAACCATCTGGTCTTTGTTTTCATTCATAAAAATCATCAGCTTTCAATGGGGAGAGACTCTCCAATTTTGTAATTACAACAGCAACAAAAAGCAATAGACCCAAAACCATATTTGTGGGCCGGACCGGACGAGACTTTTTGGTCGGATCGGTTGAGTGTGTGTGCGAGCGTGTGTGTGCATTGCTTCATATAAAGTCATTTGTGCTAGTTTCTCAATGCACTCTCCATTTATCATATATGAAGAAAATACAATAATAATACTATTTTTTTTCTATTTCTTTTATCTCATTGCAGGTAAGCACAAAAACACACGATAATGTTATTCACATGGCTAATCTATGTCGGTCAAAACAAAACAAGGAAAGACATTAAGCAAAATGCGTAAGCATTAGATATTAAATATGTTTGCTTAAGATAACATTTGGGGTGTGTAAGGGGAGAAAATATAAAACTTATTTAAAGGTCATGTGGTTTGTTTAAATTACACTTTATTTGAAAAGATATTTGTTTAAATTTATACAAAAAATTTATGTTTATAGTCTACTTTTTGAAGAAGTCATAAATTTCACCATAACCTGAAGTAGTCCTTTTCATGGAGAAAATATTTTCAAATTGACTGAATTTTGCATAACAATTCAAAGATTATTTTACATAATTTTTCTTAAAAATTTGACTTAAAAAAGCAATTAGAAATTTTTTTAAAAAATTTTCAATTATTAGAAAAAACCCGTAATTTTGTCTCAGAGTCTATTGTTCTTTGTAATCTAAGGACAAACGGTCAAATTATAAATATTTTCACCAAACAAGTTTTGTTTAATAATATATTTTCTTCTTTATTATTCGTTTTTCGGTATAGGATCACTTATTTAAATTTGAAAAGGTTTTAAGTACGAGGGCATCACTATTTACTTGTTATTTCAGTCATGTTATTGCATTAGCTTCGGTTTATGGTATTAAATTCTTTAGTTCAGCGGTACCCAAATATGACATATATAAACTTTCCTTCGCATAAGTCCGGATTTGCACAATGAAGCAAACTTAATTAAGATTTTGAAAAACTATTGTTTTTAAGAAAGAGGTTTAGCGGTGTTGCTTGCCCCTCTACACCTCATATCTACTAGCAAGAGTTTAATGAAAAACCTAACGAAATTAGCTTCAATGTATAAGTCCCTACTGCCAATTGCTGCCATACATGTGTAAACACCTGCCAGAGGCAGTGCTAGTTGACTGTTTATTAAAAATGTTGCAAAAAATGCTTATAATTATCACAATTCAACATAACTTAACACTCTTACAGAAAACCATAAACAGCGTCTAAGACGTGTGGAGCAATGCTGCAAGTAGAACCGATTTGGTTCAGCTATATGGGAACCGAACCGTATTGTGAATCGAATATTCTAAACTTATTAACTCCAGAAACTTCTTTGCATTATTTAAAATCGAATCATATTTTTGGTGTTTTAGGAGCTTAAGAAGATAAATAACACAAAAGTCAAGTTCTGAAATGTCAAAACTAACGTCGTATTTATATGCAAAAAAAGAAGAAGGAATCTTCAAATTTCAAAGACCAGGCCCTTTTGGAAGGATCAAATATCAAACCTTTCTTTAATAATATCAAAATAATATCAATTTTTCATATCAAAGAGATACTATTTCCACCTAAATATATGCTTTCGATCTCATGATGTAGGCCGATTTGATACTCAAAATACCCGTATGATACAAAATATCGTGATCTTTTTTTCTGTGTAGTAGCGGTCAAAGGAATATTCCATTCGCTTATTGATTGACTTATCAAAGAGTTTGATAAAATAAAATATATCCCAGCATCTCTATCCGATTCGCTCAAACTCACCAAAAAAAAAGGGGCGAATTAATATGCCTGACCACAAAACCCTTGAACTATGCGTTTCAACAAAAGTTGGACAAATCCTCTCAAATGCAAATACGTCATCTCAATTACTTCGCACTGTTTACTACCAATAACACTGTGGCAGCTGCATTATCAGGCATTAATCAGATTGATATGCCTGAAACAGAATCTCTTTGCCAATTCAGGAGCTCCAACAAGTTGATAATGAAATTGAATATCTTCTTCAAAGACAACCCATCTTTAGAATTGAAGAAAATCAAAGTCTACTGTGATTAACCATTGATGGGCACTTTCATATTGACATTATTGTCGTTCCTGAATATAAAGGGTATAAATACTGTCTCACGATAATTTACAGGCTCACTGGCTGACCCGAAAAAGGTAGATGTTTACTTTGAGGTAAACAGCTCCTAAAGTTCTGAAACTAATTTTCCACGATAGATCACGAATTATGAAGAATTTACGTGCAGAAAATAATCAGCCTAGTCCACTGTCTTCCTACTCGTGAAAAAAATCGCACTGCAGCCTCTTCTTCTTCCAGCTCGAGCTTTCCAGCCAGGCGGTGCACATGAATTTACGATTTGTCTCGAGAACGCATAAGAGATTGCACCTCGGATATATCAAATCCTTGGCTATGACACCGTGATCCCATTAAAAATTCTTAAAGGCGTTCGGACTCAGTGACAGGAATTCCGTCAATGACAAACGGCAGTCGGTACAGCACATTTTCGCAAAGTTAACATTCAAAGTGAATAAAACGACAAATGAAGTTATTTCTGCGATAAATATTGGACATATATTGTAAAAGAATATGTGATCGAGCATATATTTGTATTGGCAAAAATACAAACTTTGAAATTCAATTGCAAGAGAACCATTGTTCATAACTGAACATGTGACCCTTGCACTCAACACCAGAAGACGTTACAAAAATCTGATCCCATGAAGCGGTACCACACGCGGCCACAGCCGATGTAACACCCTATGGTCAAATTATGTAGAGAGCCACGGCCGTTCCTACGCCTAAAAGCATATGTGTGCAAGAGGGGAAATACATTACAAGAAAGGATAAATATGAACACATATTGTACTAAGTAAGCAAAAGCAACACCACACTATATTAAAATAGGCAAGTAGGATGCTCAAGAAAGAGATGTAATATGATCTAACAATTGAGTATATAAGACACAAATTGATCACATGTATTGGATGTGGCGGGCGTGGCGTACCAGTCGTATGTGTAGCGGATGGTGCGGGAGGTTGTGGGTTCGATCCCGCCTCGGACCATCTAATAGAAAAAGTTTTTTCTTTCTTTAGAAAAAAGCTTTTACACACACCCGATCACCTTCACCAGCTACTGGCGCCAGCTGTGAAGTAACCAGCCATGAAAAAGCAAATTCTCTAACAATTGCCGTTCGGATTCGGCGTTAAACTGTAGGTCCCTTTCTCTTGTGCGAAAAATTATAAGCACACACGCCAAGAGATTGAGAGAAGCTTGGCCCTGGCCCTCCTGGAGGTGCTGTTTGAGCCAATTTTACTTTTACTATATTGGATAAGGACAAGTGTATTTATATTTACAGTTGTCTCATGTATTAGGGGTACATAAGCTTAAACTATAAAAACTAGCGACCGAACCTTAATAAAAATCAGTTCCTAATAGATACGCGATTGTGTCATTAGTTAGGGATTCGGCAATTGTGCGGATACTTCTGCTGAGTTACTGAGCGGTACGAGCGGCTCTTTGACTTAAGTCTAGAGGGTCAAATTTTGGTCAAAAAAAAACTAAAAATATTTGTACCATCCATTTTTTGTTTATATGATTATTATTATTTCCATAACACACAAAAAAAATAAAAACAAAATAAAAATTTGAAATTGAAAAAATTACAGGTGTTAGAGTGGGAGGAGGTAAAAAAAAGGTGCCTTCATGGTTGACACGATTTCAACTCATCTAGTCATCAGAAGAAAAAGAGAAAAACAAATTCTCAATAAGTAAGAATGTCGGTATAGCCCCACGTAGGGAAAAAACAAAATACTTTTTTTTTCGCGAAATGGCGATTGTTTTGAATTTTTTTTAAAATACTTTAAATCAAAATTTTTACATAGTCCTACGTGGAGCCATAGAGGGATATATATTAAAGGCCCACGGAAAATTTCAAGTCAATCAGTTCATTAGACTTTGAGATATCAAAGTAGTTTCAAGAAAAACTCGTTTAAAGTTTTAACAGCACTATAATTTTACCAGATACTTCTTTGCAAATGTGCGTGTAACTTTGAAAATAATTGCCGGATAGACTTCAAATTCTCTGTGTGTGTTCTTGAATATATGAACATAGCGATAATAAAATAAAAAAATTTTTTTTTATTTCTAATTCTAGACTAGAATACCCTCTTAAAGGAATAAGTTGCACAACCATGGTCGACCGTCAATTAATTTCTGCACGTAAATTCTTCATAATTCGCTGTTCATCGAGGAAAATTAATTCGCGAATTTAAGGGGCTGTTTATCTCAAAGTAAACATAAACCGAAATTTTGTCAACTGTACTTTTGGGACTTCGAACTTGTTTCAAATAGGATACGCCTTCCTGGAGAGTTCTTTGCACAGACAGATAAACCAGATGATCCAACGCAATTCATAACTAAATTTCGTGAATTCAAACGCCATGTTTGAGCATCACACTAACAAAACAGCTTTTGTACACAAAAAACTATATTCATGCTTATAAATCCTTATGTCAAACGCCCTCTAGAGCCGCCTTGTACTTGACCACAGAAAATCAAGAAACTGATTAATGTTTGGCATTTTGCAATCAACATTAATGAAACCAAACACAACATCTCAGTCAAAAGATTCAAGCCAGCATGCAGCTTCACAGACCCTGACATTCCATTCCTCTTCGTAAATACAAAAAAGAACGGCGAGTCTAATCTCATCAGTAAACTCGACACATCACGCAGGAGGGGAGTATCTGTGGCGGTTCCAGTTACAGTTACAGTTCCAAATAGTTCACACATCACTAACATCTATTAATAAACATCACATCTCTACATCTCTAACTCACGCATTTTCCTTAGGTTCGACAAGCTTTGTAAAGGGTCGGCGAACTGAACCTTAAATTTTTGCAGAATTTTAGAGGTTTGCGGCTTTGCTTTTGAGTTGGACACCCAAACTAAGACAAGTGGACTCTTTTTGAGAAAGACTTAAATGAACTATAGCTGTTGGTGTGTCTTTGAAGAAGCATTAAGTATGGGTTATTCTTTTACAAAGCGGTTTTCAGACTCCCCATTTTTGATTTCAATAAACATTTTAATGAAATTAGATTTCGATTAATTGAATTTGGTTGTAGTATAATTTAGTTTCCAAACTATGGTCGAACTACATCACAACAAAATTCAATTAAACATATCATTTCTATTATAAAGACGTCCGATCTGCCTGATGTTGAAATTTTGTGAAAAGCTTGGCACACTTGCCAAGTTAACAAGTTAACAATTAACAAGAAAATGTTGTGCAAAACCGAAAATTACATTTTGTTGCCCGTGTCGAGATCTAATTTCGGAAAAAATGTTATTGAAATCAAAAATGTTTAGTTTCGAAACAGTTTAGTTTTCAAAAGATTGACCCATACGGAATGATCAGTATATCATCAGAGCTTGTAAATATCATTCCCAATCCAAAGAGAAGTGTCGATTCGAACCCCTCAATGACAGATCTGCTTATAGCCCGATGATTATCGCTATTTTTTTTTACATCAAAATCATATAAAATAATCTTAAAATGTATTAATATCATCTGGATTGTATGTTTATGCATCCTCAACAAAAAGTTATTAGAAGTGATAGGTCTTAGACCAGATGTGACACGAACAGCCCCATGCAATAATCGGTTTATTTCAACTTCTTTCTTGCGATTGTTGTTGTATGACAAATGATCTTCTCCATATGAATTCATGTCTGCCCTGCCACATTGTTTAGTCTGTTTAAACGATATGATTTATGTAGTAGTAAATGTTATTAAGTTAACATTTTTAAAATTCCTTTACCTTACCCTTGTGTAATAGCGAAAAAGTCAATTGCTCGTCACTTACAAATATTTTGAACATACTTTTATGATCTTTTTGCCGCTCCCACCAAAAAAAAAAAAAAAAAATTGTTAAGTTATTAATGGGTATTTAAATTTAATGATTTCTGAAATAGCTTTCCCCGTAAATTCTCGTTTTTTCTCCTAATGCAAAAGAAAAATATAAAAAAAAACCCGCAGCTTGAGTTTACGATCACATAACTTAACATTTGCTTATCTAATCTGCCCAAGTGCAATCAAAACCGAACGACAGGGTAAAATACAGCAAAGCAAGCAATTTACAGCAGAGACCCGAAATCGACTTGCAGCTGCCTGTATGCCATATTTCACTTTTCACCTTTTTCCATGAAAATGCGCCAAAATCGAACGCAAATTGCCCAGCCACAACACATGAAGTCGAAAATTCCATTCAAATTGTGTGGAGATTTTCTTTTTACGGCGGTTGTCGCTTTTTTGTTTGTTTGTTTTTATCTTAGCCGCCCCGGAACTATGTTAAATGTCAAACATTTCTAATTGGATGTTAAAATCAGAAAACAAGCAGCCTTAAGGAAATTTCAGATCTACCCAACTCGATCATGACGTGGCCCCATCAAGTTCACTTTCACTTAGTGTCAGCAGCCGATGACAATCATCGATCTTCATCGGGAATCGGTTGCAGGCAACCCAAGCTGGCAACCCTTCCTCACTCGATCCTCGGATCGATCGCCACGAAAATTTATGTGCAAAAGCAAAACTTGACTTGGCCTGTCGAAGGTTCGTTGCCATTTGACGGCGGCGATCGACGATCAGCGACAACCGCAAAGCGCTTTTCCTCCTTCGGTGTGTATAAATTTTTTTTATTTTTAAATTAAAAACGAAAGTAGCTGTGAGTCTGTCGGCAATGGTTCCCCTCCCCACCAACAGCTGCTGCTGCTTGCTCTGACTGCGAAAATTTATGCAGTCGCGCAATTATTTTCATTTTTTTTTTTAAATTCAAGTTTTCGCGCTCTAAGAGACACCTTTTGGGATGGAGGAGATGAAAGAAAGGGTAGGAATATTCTGCAGTATTTCTACTTTTCCATAGAGCATTCCCCTAGTCGACTCTTACCCACTTATCTTATGTCATGTTTTCCTCGATTTTGTGGTCTCCGTGCTCCATCTTGTTAAGTTACTCAATTGGCATCGAGTTGTTAACCTTTTTGCTGCACCTTCCCCACCCGCTTTTTCTCCATCTCTCTCTCTCTGTCTTTCTGGTGCAGACTTTCGCATAAGGTCCCCCGAAGCGTTGACATTTAATGATGAATTTGACACACAAGGGCACGACAACGAATCATTCGTCGTCTCCCTCGCAGTCTGCCTTGAATTTTTTGGACAGATGATTAATTTGGGATACCGTAAAAACAATCATCCGGGTGGTCCTGGGGGTACCTTTACATTTTGTTGTGCAACTCTCTCATAAATAATGATGATTGCTGTTGATTGTTAAGGTGACCAGCTGAAAAAGGGCTTAGCGTTTACCACTACTTGAGAGGGTCATACTGATTGGGAGGGGGGGCAAAAAAAAAAACAACACTCATCTTTTGGAGTACGGGGAAGTGATCAACAAGATAAGTTGAATGCAGTTTTCCGTGTTATTTTAGCTTACAATTATTGGAAATATTTTAAAAAAATCAGAAATGTCGTCATTGCAGTAACAAGCGATGCAGAAATTGTTTCCATAAATTTGAGAATCCAGCAGGTGAAAAATACAATTATGCTCCACGAATTCTCTTTAAATCTCCAACAATAATGAACCTTTCTTAGAAAAACCGCTTGGCATTAACAAACTAAGGTGTCAAGGCTAAGGCTTTTCTGCACTTTGACAGAAATTGACTGAGGCAAATTTTTATTTTTCGATTTCTAGTCGATATTCGACAATTTTTAAAACGGCACTGGTATTTAGAATAATGTTCTAATAAACAGAAAAAGTTTTCTGGTATTTCCAAATATATGCAATAAAAACAAATTTTTTAAAATAAATTTCTTAACCCAAGAAAGTGCAGATTTGCTGATCTATATAGCGCGCTTTTTTTACTTGAATCACTTTCTTAAGTCTAGGGCAAAATTTACCTTTAATTTTAGAGTAAAATAGCCCTGAAAATAACCATTTTAGTTTCTATTAAAAAAGATAAGCCCCAAAACTATATATAATTGTAAAAGAAGTATATTTTATATTCTAAAAGTGAATACTGGTACTTAACCACAATTCAAAAAACAAAAGTCATTGGAGTCCATCCGTGAGCTTTTACCGGTCTTCGCTTGCCTGTTTCTGTACCTAAAAAAGCTGCTGGTGAAAAATATGGAAAATACAGTTGAATGTAGGCACTATGCAGTGATTGGGGGGTCAAAAAATAAACCTAGGTAAGGTAAAAGGTATTCGAAAT
Organism: Lordiphosa magnipectinata; assembly: GCA_037044535.1. Lineage (NCBI taxonomy): Eukaryota > Metazoa > Arthropoda > Insecta > Diptera > Drosophilidae > Lordiphosa > Lordiphosa magnipectinata. Next base: position 178,732 of record JBAMBO010000404.1, read on the forward strand.
TTCCAGTACCTAGGTAAAGGTAACGGTACAAAAAAGGTACTTTTTAAATGCCTTTTAAGGCATGATTTATTCAACACCACCTACCCGAAAATGTTTATGACGTGAACTATCCAACCGAAACTTTGAGGCTTTCTCGAAATTTCAACAAAAGTGTACGGAAAAAGAACAATAGTTTCTCAGGAGTCAGTAGAACAAATCTGTGTTCCGAGATGCCCAAAATTTCTATAGGGACATACACTTTTTTTTAGTTTTAAGTCAGAAAAATATATTTTTTTTGGTTCTTTCCGACTATTTAGGTTAGAATTCCTATTTTTTTAATTTTCGACCTAATTTACAAAATACATATTTAAATATTAACATTAATCACTAAGTTCCACATTTGCTTCAACATCACAAACGGCTTTATCTACATGTTTAATCTTGGTCTTGGCCTAAATACATAGGAAGGAAAGCGATATGGACAAGTTTTTGAAAGTTCTTAAATAAGAAAACTAGCGACTTAATTATTTAAGCTGAGAAAAAAGTCCGGTGGTGATAGGGTCCTAGAATATAATTTGGTTTGTTGTGTGTTAAATAAAATGCTGTCATTTATAATCATCTCTGAATAGCAATCGCATTTTGAAACCATGCAAAAGATAGTTTATGTACCTTATTTCCAAGCTAGTTGCGCTGACAGCTTTCTGTATTTCCTTGACTTAAAGCATCATAAGGATCAACACAGTTATTAGGTCATATGTTATTTGAATAGTCACATCGACCATCAAATTTAAAGAATGATTAACTTAGATTAGTTTCCCACCCAGGCTATCATTTGAAATTAAATTCTCAATCATATTAAAGTACCTTATACCTTACTGTTTGACAATGTAAATGAAAATTTGAACCTAGGTAAGGTAAAAGGTACTGGAATAAGGTAAAAGGTACACAAAATATATATCTAGGTATGTACCTAGGTACTTCCTAACACTGGCACTATGTAAATAATATTAAAAAATAGTGTTCAATTTGTTAAATATTTACCATTCATCTATTTTATGATACGTTCTTAGCCAGAGAAACCTAACCTGTGCACTGTTGAGTTAAAACCAACTTTCGTTCACTTTCGGCCAAAATGTAATTATGCTTACGTGTTCTTGGAAGTGTGCACTTCAACTTGTTATCAAGGCTGCAAACCTCTCCAATTTTACAGGAGGTTCGGTCCGGGGGTTCCAACTCGTTGTTAAGTCTATGGTTAGGTTCGCGGACCGGTTCCTGGAAGCCCTGAACCTAAGGTTTTGGTTCGAACCTCGCTTCGCTTGAACATAAAAGCATATAGTTTCGACTTATTAATAGTTATTTCTTAAAATAATATTCTAAATTTTTAAAATATAAGTTGAATTATCTAATTCATTAGCTGACATTTACAACTTTTGAGAGCTGCTTAGTTTAAGTTAATAATAATTATATATTCTAGAAGCTGTTTATCTATACCAGCTCCTAGATTAGAAAGATCAAATTTAAGTGTTGAATAGGATCGTTCAACTGATACCTGAGTTACTGGAACAGCCAGAATAGTTAAGACAATAATTTTTAAGCTATCGTTTTTTGTTACCTTTCCAAAATTTTAAAACATTTGTTTTAAAAGCTTGTTCTCTTTAAAAATTCATGAATCTATACATCATTTGCAGATTTTATATTTGATATTATATTTCTATATATATATTTCTATTGCTTTCATAAACTTCTCTTCTTCGCAATCAGACGTTTAGTCATTAAAAATTGAATTTTAAAAACTCTCATTAAGAATTTCTTTTTGGAGCGTCAGCATGTCTGGTTTTTCGGTCGAAAGTTAACAAAGTTTGAAGTCTCGGGTCTAAGAAGAACGTTTATCGAGGCACTTAGACAGTGATAAACAATGTTTTGTTCAAAATTTTAGAACAATTGAGCGACATGTAAAGCAAGCGTAATAAAAATCACTTTGTGGTAATTGTGAACCCGGCAGATTTAACGAAGTTCGCACATTTTATAGCACAGTCTAGCACTGGTTTTTAAAATTTTTCTATTTCTTGCAATAGATTTCATATAGTCTGAGTATGGAGTTTCTCACAAAGTGTTTGAACTCTACCTATACTAATGTCAAACTGAACTTTCTTAAAAAACTCGCTAACTACCAAATTTAGAGTGCGTGCAGCACAAAAAAAATGTAATTATAGAGTCTTCCAGGGAATCCATTGAGGTAACTTGGTCATCGCACAAATCAAGAAACACTTTTGATTCACATGAGCAACCTTCATCAATATTACATTCTTCATAGCTGCATTCCTTTTCTGCTCTGCAGTTCTCATTTAAAATAGTATTAGTATACATCTGACCTAGAGAAATGTCGTAGATTAAAGAACTTCTTAAATGATTACAGTCAGATTACAAGGAATTTCTATATTTCCTTGTATGTGTCGTTGGAAAAACTACTTAATTTTGTGAATCGAACATAATTTTTCGAAAAAGTGGTCCGGTTCGAGGAGTCAAAATTATTAGGGGTTCAGTTTGTCGGACCCAAAAATCCCGAACCGAACCGGTTATAAGGGGTTCGGTTGCGCAACGGTTTGCAGCCTTGCTTGTTATTTACACTTTTTTCACAATTTTGCGCATTCTCCGTGAATTTTCGAATTTTTGGGAAATATTATATGTATGGCTTGCTAACAATCGGAAAGAAAAACATTTCAGATTGCATTTTTGAACAAAGTAACATGCAAAATATAATATAAGCGTTGAGACAAAAAAAAGTATAATAACAAAAATATCATAAATTTTACACGCTTTATACAGAACAGAGTATAAAAAATAATAAAAAAACAGCGATGAAGTGGTAACTCAACTCCGGTAACATCCCCGGAAATGAAATGGCTGACGAATAGGCACGTAAGGGTGCAGCAACCGACACCATAAAAAGGACTGCTTAGAAAGGAAGAGAATACGCTTAGAACAACCTTTTGGATAAACACCAGGGAGATGACTCAAGCAAATGCATTAATACGGAACCACATGCTCAAAAGATATATGAAGCCGTGGATTTAGGGGTGGTGTTTGACTCTAAATTTTAGTTCGCTGGGCAACTAAATTATATCCTCCCCAAAACATGTTCAATGTTATTTTTGTAAAGCGCAATTCTAAACAGTTTAATGATCCTTATACACGGCTAAGCCTGTACTCTGCTTTAGTGCGTTCTAGGATTGAGTATGCTTCGCTCATCTGGAATCCTTCCGTTGTCGTTCATGTGAACAGGCTGGAGCGTCTGCAGGAACGATTCCTCAAATTTGCATTTGTCAATTTACATTTTTCAGAGCATTTGCCACCTTATTTGAGTAGAAGTCGCCTCATGCATATATCAACCCTTGAGGATAGAAGGACAATTGCATCCTTAATATTTTTAAATGACATTATAGTCGGCAATATTGATTGTTCTATACTGCTTGGCAAAATTCCATTTAATATTCCGCCCAGGTCTTTACGTGCCATGGTTCCATTTAGAGTGGGGAATCATAGGGCCAACTATGCCCTTAATGTTCCGATATCTAGAGCACTTCTTACATACAATCGGCTTCCAGTTGGCATGCGGTTCGATTTTAGCAGCAACAATGTTACTGTTAAACAATTACTTAGGGACTTTTTCTTTTAGTTTAATTGTTACTGTTAATTTTAAGTGTTATTGTAGTAGCCAGTTAAGTTTATTCGTTGGCGAAATACACTAAATAAATAAATATTAAGAGATTCCAAAAGTTAATCCAACAAGAAAAGGACTGCGGAGCCCCCTGTACAAGTTGGGAATAACAAACACCCAACTATGCAGTTATTGTCACGAGAGGAAGGAGTTCTTTGAACTAAATCGAAGAGAACATATGCTCTAGCGTGGCGCAGACTCAGCAGATTTGGGAAACACATCTTACACCCAAACAATTAGGGCATTCACCAGACTGCGTAAAAGCGAAATTGTGTAAATTTACGCGATGCAGCTATTGAGCACCCCTTCTGTTTACCCTCGTAATTTTGAGCGTAAATCAACAGTTTTTGACAATCTGTGAATTTTGCTGTTAATTGAGATTCAATACTTACTATTTACAACTAATTTCAGACGCCGTAGTGGCGTAGAGCACTGCATGCATAACGTATAGACGGGAAGACGTGTGTGGAGCTGACTTTTTATTTATTTATATCCTTTTATTATCGTTTGTGATTGACATCTTTTCTGACCTCGGCCACAGTCTTGGGCTTTTTTTTTTTTAAAAAAAAAAAAGAAAGACTATAGACCCACCATTCTTTACCGGGACTCGAGCCGGAATATCAAAAAATACAAGGCGACAATCCTATCCACTCAGCCAACGGCTACACATAAAACCATGTTTCTAAATTTCTTTATCAGATAAGTACGATACTAAGAATTTTTAGCCGATACTTTGAACACTTTAAGTTTTTCCACTTTTACGAGCGATTTTATAAACATGCCCCAGGGCAACATAAAGTTGGTAGTTTTTTTCCTATGTGTTTTGTTGTTGTGTCGTAAATTTATGGAGTTTACGCTTTTTGATTTACAAGTAAATTTATTTTTATTTAAATTAGATGTAGAAGAAAATTATGGTAATTAATCAATTGTATTGAAACGAGAATACAAATTGAATGAAAACAAAAAGTCTACTATTATTGCGAAATAAGGTCTAAATCATTATTTTCCAGTGCCTGTCTAATAAAATACTTAACATATAAATAAAATTACGCATACGCCATGCTGGTTCATATGGGCGGCGAGGGTAGACGTGATCCGATTGGTGAAAAACTTTTCCCCACATGTGAGTTTGGCTATAGTTACCCTCAAATATTTAACTCTTTGGCTACATCTATCGACTTTATGCCAAAAACTTGGCCATCCAGACCAGTGTGCACTGCAGCAACTATTGCCCCCTCCTGACGTATTGAGCTCGTCTCTTGCTCTATATTTCCGGTATTTATGTAATGTTTTATAATGTTTAGAACCCTCTTAGATGACCTCTCAGCTATAGTTTCAATTTCGCGATACGACTTTTGCTGTGCGTGCAGATTTACGATCAATTTCCTAAAGAAATATCCAAACATCTGTCTATGTTGCTCAATCTGAGACGAAATTTAGTCCAATCCTAACTTTAAATGCATCATTCACCAATGAATATGCATTGAAAAACAAAATTGTGCAAAGATGTTTGAAAATTACCGTTAAGTTACCAAAAAGGCGGTGCCAAAACTTTTTTGACATGAAAATCGTGGCTTTTCTTTAGTTATTGTCAATTTACCACTGAGCTATAAGGAAAATTACATAATTTTTTTTTAGAAAATGAAATCAAATGTTGAACAATGAATGTTGTATCTTTATAATTTCTTTAAGTTAAACATAATCAAAGATATTTCGGAAAAAACTTTGAAAATGAAGATGTGTCAATTCTTTATTGATTTACTGTATTGTTACATCTCATTGTCTCGGTTCCTGCAGTCTTACGGCGCTTCTTGCTGCTGTCTACTTTTTTCAGATTCGGAATTAAGTTGTATGCAGGCAGGCTGAAAGAGTTTCATCAGACAACAGAAGAAAGTAAAATTTTGATAACCGTGATGTAAAACTGGAAAAAAAATAGGTTGCATTCTATATTTTAAATGGAGATGAGACCTTTATGTTCTTAAATTTAAAATATTTAGTAAGAATGAATAATTATTCTTAATACACTAAAGCATGGAGCATTTCGATTGTTGCAAAGAGTTATTTATCCGGACAAAATCGGTTTTCAAGTATGCAAAATTTGAGAATTTGGTTCTTAGTTTTGGAAACATCGAACATAATCGAATTCTGAGTTTTTATAAATTTATTTTCCCTGATTTGAGTACAGAGTTTTTGATTCTTTTTTCTAAGTCTGTAAAACTGTAATTGAAATCAGATAAAATTCGAAAATGGTAATAGTCTGCGACTAAAATATGATTTGAAATTGAAAACTCCTGCATACTTACTCAAAATTATTAACATTTATCAAGCAGAAATTCATTTGTCAAATAACAACTTCAGGCTATTGACGAATGCGTTTTGGGTAAATTTTGTGTGGGCTCTTCGGTTGATCCCAACTGTTAAGTGTGACCATAGTTTCAAATAACTCAATTTCACCTGTTTGCAAATGCATTTGCATAATTTCTTTCTTTTGCAAGTTAAATTTCATTACTCAAATGTTGTTTATTGCCACCAATTTGAGTTTACTTAACACTTTTGTATTACCATGGCTTTTTGCACACTTGCAAACTTTCCATTTCATTTTCGCATTCTTTTCGCTTTCATTTTCCTTAGCGTTTTGTATTTTTTCTTTCTTTCCATTACCCGGCTGTGCTCTCTTTGGCCCGCTTCACTTCACTCCAAGTATTTTATGTATTTTTAAATGCATTTCTAAATGAATTGTAATACCGATGGGCTGTCGGATGGAGTCGCATTGCACGACCTGTGTGTGCGATGTCTATCGCAAAAACCAAACAAAACAAAAACAACCACTCGAAGTTGCAAGCTCATGTGCGGCAATAAAAATAAAATGCAAACATATGCGGCGGCGCTCGCCGAGACAAGAAGCCAAAAAGCGTTGAGGTGATTTTTACTTTTACTTACCAGAAATTCATGTGCACGATTTTCCACCATCATTGACTACTGCCATACGTCGATTTCAAATGCCGACTTTCAAATGAAGAGGCCGCAGCAACGGCGAACGGCAAACGGCAACAATTGTTCAAAAAACTCCATAAAAATGCGAAAGAGATGATGAAGCTACCAATAAAAGTTCCCTCAGGCGGCGGCGGCGGCGGCGGCTGCGGCGAACCCGCCTCAAGCTCATTGAAAGTGAAATGTTGGTTTTGTTCATTGTCTGGCAGTGCGTTTTTCATTTGAAAATCAATTTCTGACAGTTTTTCTATTGTAAGCGATTGCAAACGCATTTTCTTGGCCTTTGTGTGTGGCCGCCACAGATGACTCGGAATTTTTATTTTAATTAGTTTGGCCGGGATGTGGGCAAAAGTCTTGGTTCATTATTATTTTTGTTGTTTTTTTTTTTAGGTTGAGGTTTTGTTTTTCGACAATAAACAGAGAAAAATGCTACGTTAATTGTAGCATTTTGAGTTGTAATTTGATTTTGCGGTTGCTTTGTGTTCAATGTGGAGGGTAAAAATTTAAAATTTTTGTGAAAAAGTTTTTGTTGTGGAAAAAAATGAGACCAAATTCCGATCAAAAATTAAAAAAAAAAAATTTTCTTATTTTGAAAATTATTTTGTATTTTGAGTCGTATGTGAATTTGGTCACACTGAAAATGTAGGACTTACAAATCAAAAGAACAATGCAATTATGGTGTTTGATTAATTGCTTACACTCAAATTTTGACATCCGCTTTTCTTCCGAACCTTTAACTAACGAATTCCCTAACGAACAGTAGTCAGTGTTTTCACCAGTTGTTGTGGAAAAGAGTGAGACCAAAATATGTAGGATTTCAGTCTAAAATATATTAAAACCCAATCAAAACAATTCGCTTATATTGAAAAAATATTTTGTATATTGAGTCATATTTGAATTTGGTCACACTGAAAATTTTGAATTTACAAAAATCTACTTAAATCTAAATCTGAAGAACAATGAAATTTTGATGTTTACAGTCAAATTTTTACTACCGTTTTGATTCCAAACCTTTAACTAGCGAATTCCTTAGCGAACAGTAGTGAGTGTTTTCGCCAGTGCGCTCGTTTGTTTTGGAAAGTCCATAAAACAAAGCAAACGGACGTTCACTTTGGTCAAAAGAAATCCTTCTCTTTGTAGTTTTGTGCAGAAATGCAGAAATTGAATAATTAGTGTGGCCGAAACAGCAAAGCAATTTCCACCACTCTGCCAACTCATTTCAAGCCTCCATTATTATGACTAATTACCCCATCTGTATGCAGGTGAATTCCATCATGATGCCACAGGCAGCTTTTCCCATGCCACACATGTCCCATACGAAAGTGAAAATGAAAACCATTTCTTTACATATTCCAAATATTACACAATGGGCACGGCCCATCAAAGTCAATATTATGTTATGTTAATAACTCCTGCAGCTCTCTCGGTGTGATGACACAACACAAGCCCGAAACTTTCGTTCGACAAAATTCTTGGCATGCAACAGAACTGGTCGATACATTGGAACGATCGCTTACGGCGACCCGGATCGACAGACGGACAGACAAACAGACAGACATACAGTCTCTGGTCCCAGTGTCTCTCATCATTGGACCCGCTCCGTTTTTTTTTTGTTTTTTTTTTGCTTTTTCTGTTTTTCGTAAATGGAGCTTGAAGCGCGACCGCACCGCGGGCGACGAACCACCAGTACGACATTCGCTTTCATTTCCAACTGCAGTCGCAATCGCGCAGTTCGCCTCTTGCTGGTCAGTCACACTTGCTACCCAGGTCTCCCCTTGCCCCTACACCACCTACCGCTCACCTCACCCAGTAAGCCAAGTGCCATGCCGTGCCATTGCCTGCCGCGTGCACTTGCCTTCCCCGCTTTATGCACTCTTTGGTTTGGTTTGTTGCACTTGATGTTTGGTTTGTGCAGTTCGCTTTCGATTTCTTTTGTACTTTCGATTTTTTGTATACCCTTGGAAGTAAGCTCTGTGGGATGCATTCATCTTCAGGCATTGAAATCATTAAATCACAAAAATATGCAGTCATAGGTGAAGTCTACTGATGTTAGAACTGGGAGGTTCACTTTAATGTTTGTTGGTGTTTTGTAGTAACTAGGGTAAGCTAGGGGGTTCTTTTTTATCGGTTGGCGGGTTTTTATTTACACACTATTAAGACGGGATTCCTATTTATACACGGGTTTCTATTTACAATGTTTCTATAAAGGGTTTGTATCTTGAAGGTTCGTCAATACGGGCTCTATTTTCTGTCTCTTTATCGGTTTTGGGGCTTTTATTTACATGCTTTTTAGAAGGGTTTTCTACTTACACACGGGTTTCTATTTACAATGTTTCTATAAGGGATTGTCTCTTCACGGTTTGTCTATACGGGTTCTCTTTCTGTCTCTTTATCGGTTTTCGGGCTTTTATTTACGCACTATTTAGATGGGTTTTCTATTTACACACGGGTTTCTATTTACAATGTTTCTATACGTGTTTGTCTCTTTACGGTTTGTGGTTACGGGCTCTTCTTTCTGTCTCTCGGTCTGTCCGTCTGTCTACTATATCCATATTTACAGCCTCTGTCATTTTTATTCTCTATTCAGTTTGACCATCGTCTTAAAATACCTTAGCACTAAAATATCAATACATATGTATATGTTTTTAAAAACTCCAAAGTCTACAACTTGTTTGATCCCTTCATCAACTTCAGAGTTGCTAAAGTATCTTCCATTTGAAATGACGCTAGAAAACATAAAGTGCACAAGACGCTAAGTTATTCTCACTTAATTTTCTTTTGTGCTTCAATTTTTCAATTGAATTTGTTTCAATTTCATTCATAAACTATTTAGTAAGGGCATCCACTATTCAATCTATATATCTTTGCTACTCACACTCTTTCTGTTTATTTTTAAACCCCGTCGAGTTGTCCGCCGCTACCTTCACTCTTTTTTTTACTCCACGCAGACACAGTTATAAATTACCCGCGGCATATCGGCACAGCCTTTACCCTTTGCCCGTCTCGCCGCTCTATTGAGGACGACCTCGCCAAAAATGAGAAGCAACAATCTTCGAAGATGCCGCGACATTGCAGTCACTCAACCTGTCTGTTTGCGTTGACGCTTAACCACTTTCTTCTTCGCTCCCCTCACCGCTCCGCTCATGGGGCGGTGCGGGGCAACCTTTAATAAGCGTGCGAAACTTATTAATCATATTTCATGTTACCAGAGTTGCCCTGTGTGGTATTTATGAATGAGCCAAGATTAGCCTTCATGGGCTTAATCGCGCCTAAGATCACAAAAAATGGCCACTTTCATTTTTTATTTTCGATCGAGTCATGGTCAGCGAAGAAAGCTGTTCTCACACATTAATTACATATATGATTTTTTATTTTTGGTTGCCACACAAGCAGGAGCCGCCCAGTGTTCCAAGCCGATCGATCAGTGGCAGACTCATTTCCAAAAACGGTTTTCAAAAAATTTTCAATTGTGGTACTCAATCTTCCTTTTCCTTTTTTTTTATTGGTCTCTGCCCCACTTATGACATGTGGGTATGCGCATAAAACGGTGCACTTCACTTACAATTTGATGGTTCAATTACAGGAATTGATAGCCTGTAATTTACATGAATGCGCGCCGAAAGGAAATGCCAAAAGACAAGAAAAAAGAGTTATGCAAAAGGCATTTTTTAAGGGAGACATCCTTGAAGCTGGAGTTCAAAAGAATGTGAAAATTTGGGCGCAAAAACTGGATTTTAAAAAGAATTCCCAAAATGAAGTTCGTGGAACTGTTTAATTGAAAAATCCATGCATAAAAATTTCTCGCAATATTTAACATCCTGTTACACTTATACTAAACTCGATTTAGTGGAGGTTATACGGTTTTTAACTGTATAGGAAACGGACTAGTTACATATGTCCGTTTTCCATTATATAATATGATGTGGTAATTTGAGACACTAAATAACAGAGGCATTAAATACACACACAGATCGATTGCAGCTTAATTGCTAAAAGGCATTGGTTAAAGTTAACTTTTGTTTCGACTCCTTTTGATTGGGGAATTTCCAAATCAATTTTCTTTATGCATGCAAATATAGTGAAGCATATATTTAGGCGGACATGCTAATTAAGTTGAAAACAGCCTATTTTGTTTGTATTCAGCCATTTATGCTGCAACTACGCTTATTAGTGAGATTTTTTGCATTAGTTTTCTCTACTAACAAAGACCTAGAAGTGTTTGGGGTAGTTTATTTCATAGTTAAGGAGTAGTACTTTACTATAATATCAAAGAGAGTTAAAACAAAGATATAGGTTTCTCACAAAACGGGTCAAAATAGGCATTTTTTGAAACTTTAAGCTCAAATTACTAAAAATTTAGACGTGATGAACCATTTCTGAATACAGATTTTTGATTCTTCAAAGAAACTCTTCTAGAAAAAGTCTAATTTGGTTGCCTTGTGTTATTTTCTGTATGAACTAGCTCAGTCTGCTTTACGATTTGTAGTCCAAAAGTGCTGCGCAACAACTTTCGGTAACTCAAAGTAGAATCTCTAATAGAACATCACCAAGTGTACTTGGACAATCTTTTTTCATTCCCTCTAAAGAAGGGTAGAATCAAGGCCTATTAAAACCAGGATTTTAAATCCAAACGAATTTAGGTTTCGATGAAGGCGTTTATATTGGCCAAAAGTTTGTTTTTAACTGTATAGGAATCGGACTAGCGATCTATGTCCGAGAATCTAATCTTTCCTTAAGCTATAAAAATTCTATTTTATACACGCGAAATTTATTGTGCTAAGTGCCTTTTAAAGTATGCTATGCTTCTGAAACGAAATAATTGAGACAATTGATTACACAAGGCAACAAAATTAGACTTTTGCCAGTATATTGAAGGTCGGTTATGATTCTGTATGACTTTCATGGTCCATCACGTCGAGATTTTTAGTAATTTGTGCTTAAAGATACAAAAAAGGCCTTATTTGACTCTTTTTATACGCGTTTTGTGGAGAACCTATACTTTTGTTTTGACTTTCTTTAATATTATACGAAAGAACTACTCCTTAACTTTGAAATAAACTATCCCAAGCAATTTTACGATTTTTTCCAATGAAGAAATACCATTTTTAGTAATTGTATACGAGTTCACAAAAACCCAATATATTGTTGCTGCCCCAATGTATGTAATGGGTCTTGTTGAAAATTTTCATTGAAATTCAATTTCAATTTATTTTAGCCCAGCGCTACAATTCTATACAAACTACTAGCCGGTTGTACTGTTTCTGCAAGGCATACTTTTGTGCAGTAGACAGAGTTGTTATTTTATTATTATCTTGACTATGTATTTAAAATAGTATATCTTCGCTTGAAAAAATCGTAAAATTGTTTGGGAAAGTTTATTTTAAAGTTAAGAAATGGTAATTTACGATAAGTAAAACAAAAGTATAGGTTCCCCACAAAACGTGTCTGAAAAGTGTCAAAATAGGCACTTTTTGCTACTTAAAGCTCAAATTACCAAAAATCTCGACGTTATTGACAATTTCTGAAAACAGATTCTTGTTCAGCACACGAAAATCATCTAGAATCACCACCAACCCTTCTATATACTGGACCTTGTTGCCTAGTGTTATTTTATATTCCTTTATGTGTTGATCAGTGTATATTATGTATGTGGATAGAGAATTATAAAAGGAAATAAAGCTTGCATACTTTGAAGGTATTTGGTGTGTATTAACGTTGTAATAGCCATTACATTGCATTATGTTTTTTCAAACTCAGTTCAGTAGAATTTGCGCTACCTTGTAAACAAACATAGATTCTATAAAATCGCGTTTAAGTTTTATAAATTATTCATTTTAACAAATACATTGTTCCACTAAAATATCTTTCAGGCCAGTTTCCAAATTCGACTTCGATCAAATCAAGCGAAAACAGAATTGTTAAATATTTCCGCTTACAAAAACTGATTGTGTAATTCGGCGTGTAACTTTAAACCCCCATTTATCTTCATTCGGCCCTCTTTATGGCAAAAAGATTCGGACGAAATCACAACTCCTGACAATTCCAATCAATAAATTTAGGAAACGGGGGCAGGGCTGTTTATCTCCTAAGCTATCTTGAATTTATTCGTAGAGTAAAAGGGATCTACTTAAGTCGCTTAAATTTAAGTAACACATAGAAGGAAACATTTCCGATCATATAAAATATATATATTCTTGATCGGCATCAACAGCCGAGTCGATATAGCCATGTCCCACTGTCCGTCCATCCATCAGTACGTCTGTCAGTATGAACACCTCAATCTCAGAGCCTAGAAGAGCTAGAGCAACCAAATTTGAAATGTAGACTCCTATTGTCTGCACGCACATCAAATCGATATCTGCTTTTCAACTCACTTTTATATCACCCACATCTACAATCTTTCAAATTTTCATAAAGTTTGCTTAATAAATTGCGGTTTTATCAGAATATAACCTTTTGTCATATATTTGAAATCGATGAAGTTTTAAGAAGTGTATGTACCCTACTTTTCGACTTTTCCTTAAATGCAACAACTTTTGTGATATACTTGGGCGCAGCATGCGCCGTCTTCCGGCATTATGTAAATAAGTTAACCACAAAGTTTGTGCTGTGTTAATTAACATTAAGGAAGGCTATTAAGCACTTCTTATCCTGTAACTTTAAGTTACTCTTTCGTTAAAAATCATTTTATGTTTTTGAATGTTCAATCTAAAGAAAAAATAGAACGAATAATTTGAGTTCAAACGCTCTTAAAAAAATCTATTCATTCTTGAATTTTCAAGAATTTCGCTTTTATAATCGAACTAAGTGAGTTCTAAATTTGGTTTTGATAGACAAAGGGAGTGATAGGCTAAACCTTGAGAGAATAGCATTGAACACGCTCTTACAGTTTGGTTTTTCATGGGAAAAGGTTGTGTGCTGAAACTATTGAGAGGAGAGCGCAATCGGTTATTGAGAGCAGAACAGTATCGTTGTCAGATGTGAGCGGTTGGCCATTTATTTATTTAATATTGACAGTCGGTAGTGTTTAATATTTCCGACTCATAGTTGAGCCTATTTTGTAACAAAAGTTTTGGTTTGGTTTAAAAATTGCTCGTAGTAAACAACACATTTTCAATACATTTTAAAGCCCATTTTCCGAATTCGCCTTCATTAAAATCGCTTAGAGAAGATGACAATGCTGCAAGTATTCTCTGGGATGTTGACCTAGGTAAATCGCAGGCCAAATCATAGCTCGAACTAAAGCCTTTATCCAAAATCAATAAACTTTGAATTTTCCAACATTAACCATAGATTAATTTTGAAAACAATCATTCAATGTGACGCCTATCAGACTCCTTTTTCCCTCCAATCTTATGTCTTCGATTAAGTTTATGCTTCCACGCCTACCAATAGTGCCTAGTTATGGAATCGAGATTGTCGTCCTTTACCTTATATGAAATGTGGAATGTAGATTTCTAAATTTTAACCCTTCTCTCTGTACTCTCTACCAAATAATACACCGATCCCAGAACTTTATTGTTTTTAAGGTGAAATAAAGAGGAAGAAGCTATCAAAACGGCACAACAACAACAAGTTTTCACTTTCAATTTTTAACCCCGCATTTATGGCGTCACCAAGTTTCGGTGTCTGCATTTGGCTTAAAGATCATTTCTTAACCGAAAATGAGGAGGTTATTAATTTAAATTTTGTGTTTCAAATGATTTAAAATACAAGTTAGATTTTTCCACGTTTTATAAACACTTAAGCTGTATTTTCCCTTATCTAAGTTCTCATATGATATGACTGAAAAAAAACCCCAGTTTAATGAACCTCTCATATAAGTATTATCAAAACATTTTTTGAGCTTTTCAGTTTGACTATAACACTATCTGAGCAACTTATGTGAGAATCTCATCTAAAATATCAGACAAGTGAAAATACAGCTTTAATGAATGACCGAATTTGTTTCATTTCACGAAATGTAACTTTTGATGGATTTTCAATGCATCACAACTTGGGTACCACAACACACAGTTGGCTTTTTCTCTAATTGAGGATGCTGGTTTCTTGGATAGCTTATTAAGCCGCAAAACTTGAAGATAGAAATAAACAAAACAAACAGCAAACACACACACACACACACACACACACACACACTAGACTGAAATTGAGTTAAAAGCCCAAGAGATTCAAGATTCAAGACTCTCAAACAACTTTCCACTCCAAAGCGACGACAAGTTTTGACTTTGACTTGGACATGGTCCACGTGTGCGTGAGTCGTAGTCGGAGGCTTGTTTATTTGTCAATCGGTTTTTAGCTTATTAGCCCCGGCTAAGAAAAAAAAAAAAGTGAAATTTTCCTCAGCTCGATTTATGGCCAGAGCTCTCTCAAAAGTCTTCCTCTTAATAATAAATCGCAGCGCGAGTGAAAAACGTGACTTTTTGATTTGACATTTCACAGTCATAAGTATGCGACGCGGAGTCGTCGTTATCAAATTAAATCGAAAACAAGTTGGCGGCAATTTAAATTCATTTGGCAAGGAAGGCAAGGCTCGGCGGCCTCATCTCCTCGTCTTGAATGTCATCTCGAATGTGGCTAAATGTCAAAATGCATCATCATCATCATCTTCCATTAATTGAGTCATTTTGGTCTCCCCTTCCCCCCCCCCTCTCTCTCTCTCTCTCTCACACACAAACACACTATCTTTCTAGCCAATCTCTGTATAATTCTATTTACTAACCGAATGCAATTCTCTATTCGTATCTTGCACGCTTGCGCAATAGACCTGGTCTATGGCAGAACCTGTAAGTATAAAAGAGTTTATATGGAGGATAAGTATGAGTTATAATTCGCTACGTTTCTTCTGTCTGTCACACCTAATTGCCTTTGCATGACTTCATTTTGTGTTTGCAGTTTGTTTGTAAGTAGCTAAAGTCGGATTGGTTTATTAATTTTTTTATTTTTGCTTCGATTTTTGTTCTAGGTAACTTTTTGATTAATTTTATTTTTAGAGGTAAATTGACATTTTGTCTTTTGTTTAAGAAAAGGTGAATCTTAATAAATATTTGTATGATATACAAAAATTTATTTGATTTAAGCTGAGATTTACGGAATTTTTCGTAATTGTTTGTTAATATGTATGTAGAAGCCAAAGGAATGGGAATTTACCCTTACGGGTGAAAAAGGAAATTATTTAGTTTAAAAGCAGGCTAATCACATTCTTTTGTAGCCTGTCAAAAAAGGTTTTGTTAATTGAGACTACGGTCACAACTGTGTTCAAGTCCGGTGTCAAGAGTGAGATACTTAACTACCTACCTATGGCTAAGCTAAGCAATATAAGGAAGCTCTTTGATCGGTTTGTAATCAAACAGATGTTCTTCTTTTAAAGTTGTTTATTAACCTTAATCCACATGCTTGACAACATCTAGTTTAGCGATCTTCAGTAATTATTGCATCAGCTGTTTTAAGAAACTCTGTCAAGTTGATATTATTTATACAGATTTTTCCAAGACATTTCATAAAGTTTGTCTCATAATGCTCTACTCGTCAAGCTTTTTAAGCTATGACTTCATTCCTCCTTAATATGCTGCATACAATTTTACTTAAACAGTTCGTTTTCCACTCCATATGTGGCTTTTTCATTATTTTTATTAATGACGCTTGTATGTATATTCATAACTCAGAGCTTCCGCTAAAAACTGTTGATCTTAAGATTTTTCGCTATATGAAGTCCATAAGTGATAGTCGCTTGTTGTAAACTGACCTATATATTATCAGTTTATGGTGTGCTTACAACTTACTTCCTCTTAATCTAAACAAATGCTTTATTGTCAAATATAGCAAATGCCTTCACAATATTAATCAAATTATACAAATTTTATCGTGCATGGGAGTAAAATTCGACCTAAAATTTCGCTTAAATGAGCACCGAAATTATATTTTGCCAAGGGTCTATTCCTTAAGAGCAATACCAGCCAATTTAAGGACCCTTACACCAGGCTGAGCTACAGAGTAAACTATGTAGTTGTGCATTTCAAGTTGGAGTTTTCTTCATTTATTTGGAGTCCCTCTAGTGCAGTTTATTTAAAAAGGATGGAAAGGATACAAAAAAAAATTATTATCATACCTTGTTACCCAAATTATACAAGCAGAAGTCTTAGAGCATTAGAGTACAAAATGCCATGGGATAGGAACTCATAATTCTGCCGGCATCGCAGCCGATCTATAAATAGCACGCTCGGCGGCTTGCTCTCTTACGATGCGCGTGTTTGACTTTTTGTTCTCTCATGGGGCATTTTACGTTTGCTTCCCTGCAGAGATATTGTCAACTAGTAACAAAACAAAACTGTCCTACACCTAGTTGGAATGCTAAAAATAGGGAAGAGTTAACTTCGGCTCGATCGAAGTTTATATACCGTTGTAACTTGTATGATTGACAAGGCCTCCTATATACATTTTCTACACCTAATTTTTATGGCAACTGAACTATATAGTTGTCCTATCAAGCTTGGTGGAACTATGTGAAAGCATAGATAACTTGTAAATACAAGGTTCGGGGGCGTTTGCGTTGAATACAAAAAAGTTTTTCTCACTAAAACAACATTTTCGACCGATGGTTCCAATGGCAGCTATATGCTATAGTCATCCGATCTGGCCGGTTCCGACAAATGTGCTGCGTACTTGTACCAAAAGACTTCGTGCAAAGTTTGGTTAAGATAGCTTTAAAACTGACGGAGGAGATAGCACAGAAACAGACGGACGGACAGACGGACGGACGGACAGACGGACAGACGGACGGACAGACGGACATGGCTATATCAACTCAGCTCGTCATGCAGATCAAGAATTTATATACTTTGTGTGGTCGGAGATACTTCTTTCAATACGTTACAAACATCTGGACAATTTTAATATTCTCTACAAGGGTATAAAATTAGCTAGATTCGGGTGAGTTGCGCAACAACAAATATTAGCTTACGAAGAAATGTTCGTTTGAAATACTAATTTGAGCTAGTTGTAGTCCTCTTGAACTTTAACTGGTTGCAAACGAATTGGTGATGAGTAAGTTGACCAACAGATTTCGATGTACTGTTATAAGGAGCAGCGACATAGTCGGACTGTCATTGGGAATACACAAAGGTCAACTGGTATATAACTGGTTGAAAATGGCTACTGCAGGGGACAATTCTCTCCCACAGTCTGTCATTAAACTGGTTGCAAATGGTTGCTGCCTGGGACAATTGTCACCAGCCTATGACAATGGACGACTGTGTAATATGGACGACTTCAATACATTGATTCGGATAGGTAGTGCAACCAGTTGCAAGTTCTTAGCGACTGCTACATTTCTGCTTGTAAACTAGACACTTTTCCTGCAGGGTTGTTGCACATGTTGAAATGTCAACAAAATTTACTTCGTGTTTCGCTGCTACGCACACAAGCGCAATGCTTGATTGTGGGAGTTTAGACACCACTTTTCCCACCAAATTTTCCGAAACACTTAATCCCTCCATGTGCCTACTCAGAATAAAAAAATTCGAGATATC
This sequence comes from Lordiphosa magnipectinata, assembly GCA_037044535.1. Classification (NCBI taxonomy): domain Eukaryota; kingdom Metazoa; phylum Arthropoda; class Insecta; order Diptera; family Drosophilidae; genus Lordiphosa; species Lordiphosa magnipectinata. Next base: position 196,948 of record JBAMBO010000404.1, read on the forward strand.
CAAGCTAAAAACAATCCCAAACGATGTCAGAAGTCGGTAAATCCCTGATTTTCTCAAACCAAGTAGGAGAAGGATTGATTTAATACGCATTCTTTTCTGGATCCCGACTTAAGCTCGGGAGAGCTTTACTTTAGCTTGATATAGGCTTACATATATCAATAACACACGGGATTGATTATATCTTGTTATTCGAGGTCGATTTGATCCCTCAGTCGGATCCAATCAAGAAGTTCCAATATTGATTTAGGCTCGATATTCGCACTTGATTTGATCTCGAAGTCGGCTTGGTGCAACCACCCGAACTAAATTCAATCCGAAAATGGACTGCATCAAAAATAAGTGTGATTGACTTTTGCTCGATATTTAAACTCATTTAGAACCCAAAAAGGGGTCTCACAACAACTCCATGAAACTTTTTTAACGACCATTTTCATTATCAAACCAGCAAGTTCAAGCCGGCTCGAGGTCATTAGTTTGCATACAACTGTAAAAACAGGACAAAAATAACATTACAATGGTGGCTGCTGGCTATTGAAGTCTGTTCAATAGACTTGAACCATCGCCTGCAATTCAGCAGCTACCTTCCCATGCTGAAAGTGCTAGAACTGGTAGGGAATTCCAAGACCACAGTGAGTGCAAAAAAAAAGAAAAAGTAGAGAATATCACTTTTGAATCAAGAGCATTCGTTCTCAAAAGTACGGTAAGATTGAAAATTCTTGATCCAAGAGCGAAATTCTTGATCCAAGGGTGAATTTTTGATCCAGACATTGCTGATTCAAGAGTTTCAGCTTTTGATCCAAGTATGCATAATTCTTGATTCAAGACTTTCAGTACTTGATCCAAGTATGAATAATTCACAAAATAAAAAACTTAAAAAGAATATTTGGGGTGGGGGTGTGAGAGACACGACGGACCCTAACCGACCGACGTGGTCCGTTTTCTCTCGGTTTCTTTTCGCTCTTTCGCTTTGACATTGGGATTCCATGCTTCTAGTAGGATCCGTACTTGAAATGAGCATTTTCGGATTGATACAAGCCTTTTAGGATAGTTCTAATCTTTTCGTACTTGATTAAAGTAAAAACTAGTACGACTCGTACTTGAAATTTCAATCGGAAGGTCGATACAATTCAATTTTTTTTAGCTGAATTTAGCTCGCACTTTTTTTTCTGTGTATATGTAAGTCCCTTGAAAATGTAAGCTTCTTGCACGTAAGCATTCGACTTCGATTCCAATAAATACTTGGATCAACTTATGCACTTGTTCGTCTTTGGGGTCGTCAGCAAAACGAAACTAATCCATGTAAGGTGATATTGCCCAAACTTAACCCCCCGTTTGGCCAGGTACGCAGAGCGATAGAGAAGGATGCATATGGTACCCCGCCTGTTCTGTGCACGAGTTGAAAAAGTAGAGTTAGGTTAAATTAACAGATCAATCGTCATCGCCCGTCATCAATGTATCGATCACCCATACGTGACACTGCCGTCAGTATCAATTGCGGTTCTAGGCCGGGCTGGCTTTGAAGGTTTTGGGACAAAGGAAGAAATATTTAAATTTATTTTTCTCCGGAGCTCAAAGGACCACAAATTAAACCTTGTCGATGGGCTGCCAACTGGGGATTACCTTCATATTACAATTTATCTCTTTTTCTATCTAACTACATAAATTTAACAATGTAAATATGCAATGTTGTGATTTCAAGAACAACTTTTCTTCGATCAAGTTCAACTTTCTTCATTTCCAGAACATTTGAAACATCTTTCCTCATACAATTAGAGAATATTCGATTTATCGAGTATACCTATACAACATTTACAGTTGATACAAATTTGAACTGCTGTACTGAGATTCTTAACTGTTTTAAGCTTGGACACTCCTTGAAATGTTTTCATTTTGGACTTGGAAAATTGAAATAAAAACAACTAAAATATTTTTTAACCCCTTTTCGCTTCTCTTTGGCCAGACAATAGACCCCAATTAAGCTCGCCCATTACAATTTTTGTCACTCTCTGACCAGGATCGACCCCGATCATGTCTTGTTAGCTGACACCATAAAACGCTCAAAATGCCAAAAACGAAATGGGTAACACGGTAGTTCCAAGCCAACAACTTGGCCTCCTCCCTCGCGAACTCAAATCTAACCAGCTGCTGCTCTGTTTTGGTTTTTGGGGTTCGCGCTCTGCTGTCTCGTTTGCAATTACGCTGGCTAATTTTATTTATCTCGGCGGTGTTTTTTTTTTTCTTGCATTTTATTATTGCTGTTGTGCTGTGTTTTTCGCAATGTTGGCGGTGGGTCGTTTAAAAGCGCCATTAACATTGATTTATGTAAAAAGTCGCACGTTTGTATTCAAATTGAGAGAGGGACAGATGGAATGGCAGAGCCAGAAGTGCAGTAGCCCTGCACGAGATTAAGAGACTTGGCGACGACTTGCAACAGTTAAAAGTTGCAGGTTGTAAACTGCGGTAGCTGCGCCTGTCAGGCTTTCATCAGGCCTTAGTCACTGGACACGTTTTCTACATAAATTTCAATGGGCTTTGTTTTGTTTCAGTTTTGGTTTTGGTTTTGGTTTTTCGTCAGCACCTTCTAAAGGCAGTGGAACATGGCTGTCCATGAGCTCACACGATCACAAATCGCGATCTACTTTTGTCACATTTAAAACTAAACTGTGCGACGTGTGTGGACTGAGCTACCCGTGGGCTATTTTTGCCCGCTGGCTACTGCTGCTCGTAATACCCGGCCACGTAGCTTAAGCCTGACTACGGAGACTTTGTTGCCACACATACACAAATTATCAATGCCAGTCGTTTGTATTGTATGATTTCAGCCATACAAAAACAACAGCGAAAAAAAAAATGACAAAAAATCGTGACTAAATGAGTCACAATTGTCTTCCAAATTGTGCGAACTGTTTGCATTTAAGAGTTCCCCCCCACACCAATTCTCCAAGAATTGTTCAAATAAACAGAAGGCAGTAAAGAAAAGGAATTCGAAATACTCTTTTTAGTTTTTATAGAATTTACAGTTGTAAGCAACAGTGAAAAGTTGTCAATATTTGTACTCAATACTCGATACTCAGCACGAGATGTCAAGGCTGCAAACGGGTTCTGAAACGAACACCAAACAAACGAAACGAACCCCCTATAGACAAATAAGGGTCGGTTCAAAAAATCACATAAGTATCATATTTCTTAAGATCTGTCATAATTTTTATAATATTACGACTGAAAAAAGTGTTTTATAGTACAGAATCGCTTGAATTGTATCCAATCCATATTGCGATATCCAGAAGAATGAAAAACATAAGTCAAGTTGGAAAAGATGAAGATAATTTTAACAAGAATCGCCCTGATAAGTCTTTTTTGAGACTTTTTGAAAATTAAAGAGATTAATTTCATGTCCGATTTTAAGTAGATTTGGAAATGACTCATGCATATGCTCAAAATGTGATTTATTGAAATACGACTCAAATTAGACTCAGAAATGATTCGAAATATGATAATTTAGTCAAAACTGATCCGAAAAACGGGCTATAAACGACTCTCCAAGAAGAATCTCGGCTTGGGTACCACATTCTCCCGACAAAAGTATTATTTATGAGTATTTAAATCAGACAGATGACTCGAAAAAGACTCGAATGTCATCAAAATATTCATAAAATGCTGGCTGGGTATGTAGGTAGAAGGTGAGGCTTTCAAAATTCAAAAGCCAGGCACTTTTGAAAGACTTTTTGGAGAACCTATAAATGATAACAATAAGGAATGTGGTCCAGTCGACTTGGCGACTTACATACAAAGTTTAGTAATCTAGACGCGGTATCCTGAACAAATAGATGTCTAAGTTTTGATCAAATGTAGAGGCAAAACTCTTTGAACTATTTTACAATCTACAAACCCAAACTCGAACCAAAACGCTAGGTTCGATTGGTACAGGAACCGGTCCGCGAACCGAACCTTTCACTTTATGGGGGGTTTGACATTCCAGATCGAACCTTTACCAAAATTTTACAGGTTTGCAGCTTGGCTATATATTTAGTACTTGAAACATAGTGCTCGATACTCAGTACTGGATACTTCGAAGTCGATATTCAATAATGGATTCTCGAAACTCAGTGCTCGATACTCAGTACCCGATACTCAGTTCTCAAAACTCAGTACTCTATACTCAGTACTCGAAACTCAATACTCTATACTTAGCACTCCATACTCAGAACTCACTAATCAGTACTTGATACTCTCTACTAGATACCTAGTACTCCGTACTTAGTACTCGATAGTCAGTACTCTATACTCAGTACTATAATAGATACTTAGACTCGACATTTAGTACTTGGTACTCAGTACAAAATGCTCAATACTCAGTGCTCGATATTAAGTGCTCCATACTCATTACGCACTACTCAGTACTGTGAGCTTGGGCACACAACCCATCTGCCGCTACGGCAAATGGCAAAAGCGGCTGACTTTGCAAAGACAAATGCGTACCCAAAAGAATCGGTCGCAAAGACAAAATTTGTCCAGTCGAACATCCGTAAAAGAGCTTCGCTATAAAAACTCGACCAACTTCAGAATATCCCAATTAAGCTGCCTCACCTGTCATAGAAGAAACACACAATTCCATGTACAATTTCCAACGAAGTAATACAGTTTAATAAAAGGTATATTAAAAGGACAAAGCACAATTGCAGGATATGAAATACTGTCACATCCGTCAGGGGCTGTCCCAACGGCTTTCACTTTTATGAAAAGGTGACTAGAATTGCTAGAAGTGTATATAATTATACACCTTTAATGAGCAAGGTTGAAAGTTTGAATTTTTACTGACTCACTCTGGCGAGCGATTTTGCTTTAATATAAAAATTTCTTGCTTAATCCTACTCTAAGCTAACGATGTGTGTGTAAAGATACATATGTACGGTGGTTTTTCACCGAGTGCTTCCATGCTGTTGTATAATACCAAGGTTCGTTCATAAGTGAGAAAGTTAGTAAATTTCTTGCTTCCCCCTTAAGACAAGCGTTGAGGTAATACATCTTGATGGCATCCCCATAGTCTACTCTCTCGTGGATTGTGTGCATAAACCATCCACAGAATGTTGGCCAATCTTGGGGGTTTCCACTAAATGTGGGCATTTGTATTGCCGGTGCCTCTGGCAAAATGTGTAAATGACTTTATTACTATTGATTTTTACATTTCCATCATCGTTATGGCCTCAATTCTCAGATCGAGAATCTTTTCAAAATGGCGGAACTTATTCATAGTCCTCAGCTTTTTATGCGTTTCTTAAAACGCGGTCAACTTAACTTGAATCTTGTAGTGTACAATTCCATGAAGCATGTACTAGCTTCTTCGATAGATTGATTTAGTTTACCTGCAAGTGAATCCAATAGTTTTCGTCTATTTTTGATATTGATAGCATTATGCACCTTACTCTGACGATCGATCTTGCTTTTATTTCTAAATATTATTACTTAATTCTACTCCAAACTAACGATGTTTGTGTAAAGATAATACGTGTTGGTTGGTTTTTCACACAATACATGTCAAGTGCTTTCCACCGGATGAAGTCTTCAAGTGGTGTCTCGGCTGTCCTGATCCTTGTCACTGCAGCTATTAATATTTAATGCTATTACAAAAAGTGACATGCTAATGCCATAGGCTGAGTTATCTTAATATGAAATTTACACTACGTGTGGGCCGAGTTGAATATCATGTTCAAGTTTGAGCAAGAAAGTCCAACTCGGTCTATAGAAGAAACCAAGTTCAAAACTTACAAAAATGCATCAATTGTGTTCTTAAATTTTTATCCGTCGACTTGGCTTCTTATTTAAAAACTTTCTTAGCTAAACATCTTTATTTCTTGATTTCGTTTATTGTTTTCTGTTCGGTTCAGACTTTTGAATAGCTTATTGGATTAATTAGCGTTTCGATTTCGCGGCTTGGTACAGTTTGCTCTTGTTCGGTACGAACTTTTGATTTCTTTCTACAATTTCTTATAAAATAACATAAGTCTGCGAACTATTATACCACTTTTGGTCAGAGTATGTATATCAAATCGTAAAATTAAGTCAGAAAAAAAAAGAATTGCCCAGCCAAATGCTGAAAATTTATGCATCGCGCATGTCGCTGCTGACACACAAATGAAGGAGCGAGGAGGCCGCGTGCAGAATTTTGAGTGAGGCGGCAGTTGGGCGTGGCATCGCTCTGGGAGTAGGAGGGTTGGGGTCCCGCCCGTTGGCTAATGAAGCCAAGTGCTCAGCCGCTTAATGTGGGCAGACAACAAACATTTGGTATAAAAATATATAAAAAACTGATTGATCGTTGCAGATCAACGGAAAATGAGTAAGTGAAATAGTGCTGGCTGAATGCTAATGACAAAACATATGAAATAAATTGTGGAAGGGGCTTAATGAGCTACTGCAGGTAACTTTTCAGATTGAGACAGTAAAAACCTTTAATGCCAGTTCAGTTGGGTTCAATTGCCGCTCTCTCACTCATTTGCAGCACCCACCCAATCTGACAGCAGCAGCTAATGGCGGGCGCGACTAACGACCAAATCCACTTTAATGCACCCAATTGTCGCTTATTGTTGTTTGGACTCCCTCCCCAAGTGGTCTGGGGTCTGTTTTTGTACTTGTAATTTATTTTATTTGCTTTTACCCGAAAAAATAGCAAATACAGAAAATACCGCGCAGACAGTTAAATTGGCTCACGTCATTAACATTAGTCATGGTCTTTTGACCAAAAAACAGCCAAATTTGTGACACGTGCGCCACACACCGAATAAAAAGCAACACATTCTGCGATAAGTAAGCCAAGATAAAATGCAAACACAAAAGGTGGACTAAGAAATATTGGCGTTTTTAATTAAAAAATCAAATTTGAATTTATTTTTTGCCTGCGATAAGCAGAATGTGATAACATTTTTTTTGCAGACATTTACATAATATGGTTGGTTTAAAGAAATCTGCCCGAAATTATGCAATTTATAAACATTTTATCAATTAGCATAGAAATTTCTTTCCTTTTTTTTTAATCATAAATATTTATTTTCTTTTCTCTCATTTAGGCTTCACGAAAGGTCTCGAAATGCGGATATTTGTTTGTGGCGCCCGATTGGGATTTCAGCAATCCATTATATAGAACAAAGGTAAGTTCTCTTTTGCATTTTTATTTGTTTAATGAATTTAAGTGTCAAGTCACAAGCTTCAATGTCAGTCAGTGAATTAGTCACTCAACTGTCACACTCGTTAGCTAACCAGGTTGCGTGTCCGCTAATTTAAGTGGCGCCACCTAAATGACAAGCGCTGCACTAATAAGTGTGACTGGCGTCATCTGGTGGATATGATTAGCCGATGGTAATAAATGCTTTCTATATAATTTGGATTCCCATGATCCAAGAGTCCCACGGCATCAAATATAAACTGCTAGAAGAGAAAAAATTTAGAAAATTGATCGTAAAACACTTCCTAACGACCTTTAGATGGTTTACACATAAACTAGACCCTAAATCTTTGGTCAATTGTTAAGATATTAATTAATGCCTGAAAATTAAGAAACATTTTTTATAGTGTTGCTGCATTTTGGGCTGTGTAAAAACCCAAAAAAATTTTGATCATAGAACTTTTATCAGGCTCCAGATCAATAAGTTCTGATTTACGTTCATAACTTTTCCAAAGCAATTAACGCACAACACTACAAAGGAGGCTGGTTTAGCGTATAGCTATTTCATGAATTTCCTCAAGTCAATCATCAGCGATCTTTGCCTGTCTTGAATGAGTTGACAGAGGCTCATTATATTATTTTAAATTAATAACCATCAAATCGAGACATAATTTTAATCGCTTTGTAGATTACTGAAAGAAAGATCAACTCGCCTATAATGGGAAACCATTGAGAGGATTTTGTTTCAAAAAAATAAAGAGGGACTTATCAAATTGTTTTTAGTATCACTCATACGCAGTGTTAACAATGTATTTGTAAATATTTCATTCATAGACAGTTAAAAATAATTATTAAATTTTGGAAGAATAAAATGCAAATTATACACACCTCGTAGATGGCAAGGTAACTTGGTAACGGTAACTTGACAATTTTGATTCCTTAAAGCTGGTATTTCACTTGTCTAAGCTTAAAGCTAAAACTCATATGATTCTGTAAGCTAATCAAGCTCACGGGACAACCATTTGCAATGTACGTGTTAAAGTTCCAAATTATGAGTCTCTTCTGTCGTCATGTTAACTTACGTTGCCTGACCTATGAAGCTAAGTCAAGATTCACAATTTCGTAATAAAAAATAGTTATGTGATGTGGTCCCTGCAAGCGCAGTTCTAATGTTCATTCCATTGAATAATCCAAAGATAAGACATGTGTTCAAGCGTGTCAGACAAGCGTACAAAAGCCTGAAATCAAAAGAAATGAGCTTTTGAGTTGTTTGAGAAAATGAGAATACTCAAAGGACCCAAATGTGATTCCTGTTGTTTTCATATTGTGATTGCTTCATGATAGGATATTGTCGAACTGGTTTACCAGATTTGTGGTATTTTGAGCATATTCCAGTAGGAAAGGCGTAACTAATTAGCAGAACATGCAAAAAGTTGTCCATTTTTACAGGCTTTCAGTCAACAAAATACCATGCTGCGCAGAGTCTGCCTAAAGTGTCTTTTGTGCATGTACAGGGTGGCCCATCTAGTGTTTGGAACTTGAACTATTCATAATTTGACTTTGAAAACGTCAAATGTCATTCGGAAAGCGACTAATATTTAGTAAAAACTTTGACATTTACGAAATGGGTCGTTATTCGCTTGAAGAAAGTTGGGAAATATTAAAAACATATTTCCAAAGTGGCGAGTACTCAAACTGTGCGAAGTTTGAATAAAGCATTTAACAAAAAAATTGTTTTGAAAACTCAATTTGAAGATTAATTCGTAAAGCGAGTTCGTGAAACTGGAATGTTGGTGGATAAACCAACTCGTGTACGTACTCGTCCGGTGCGCTCGACCGAAAACATTGCTGCGGTTGCTGAAAAAGTGCGTGAACAACCATCGATGTCAACTCGCCACCGATCTCAACAATTGGACATTTTGCGCACTTCTTTGATGCGAATTTTGCATATAGACCTTGCCATGAAGTCATATAAAGTTCAACTGGTGCAGCAACTAAAGCCAATTGACCATCCGAATCGTCTACAGTTCGCAAATGGGACGGAAGATCGTTTGGCTGAAGATGGTGAATTTTACCGAAAATCATTTTTTCGGATGAAGCACATTTCCACCTCGGTGGTTACGTTAATAAACAAAGTTGTCGCATCTGGCGCACAGAAAATCCGCATATCGTCGTCGAGAAGCCAATGCATCCACCACATGTCACTGTTTGGTGCGGATTTTGGTCTCGAGGCTTCATTGGTCCATTTTTCTTTGAAAATGAAGAAGGAGCCACCGTGACCGTGATAGGTGAGCTCTACCGCGCAATGTTAAGAGATTGGTTCTTCGCGGATATTGAAGCGGAAAACTTGGACGATATTTGGTTTCAACAAGACGGCGCTACGTGCCACACAGCGTACGCCACAAAAGAGTGCCACTCTGCGACACTTCTGGGAGGAAAGAAAGCGTTTCTTCTGGGAGATAGGAAAATGTCTCTTCTCAGGTATAAGAAAGCGTTTCATCCTGGGGATAAGAAAAAGTCCCTTAAAAGTGTCTTCTAAGGTATTAAAAAGAGATTCTTCCTGAAGATAAGCAAAAATATCCTTTCTGGAGATGGGAAATCGTTTCTTCCTAAGGATATGAATGAGTCTCTTATGTGGGAGGATACGATTTTTCATTTTTATTAATTCGAAAAACAACAAATTAAACAAACTTATAATTTTTATATTAAACATTTGTACTTACTCTGCGGGGATTCGAAGTCGGGGTCCTTGGACTGAAACACAATTGGAGCGACATTTAAGACGGCAGCGCCACTGCTTGCGTTTAAGTCAAGGCATCTAAGATGTTACTTGTATTGAATTTGCCTAAAAACATTCACTAATATTTGCTTGCTTGTAATTCTCAAGCTGGAATTCTTTTCTAAGCAATTGAAAATGCAATTGAAATTTGCGAAGCAGAATCAAAAGTGCCAGCACGCACAGTTGACTTTAAATGTCTTTTATCTTGCTTACAAGTTGAAATTGGTAAAATTAACAAAAAAAATTGCTAAATCAACCATTTTTTTAGCAAAAGAAGGAAAATGTTTGATGTATAAATTAATTTTTTTTGTGTAATAGATATTTCAGTGGATTTAGTATGATATGTATTCAAATGTAATGTGTGGGGTCTTAGCTTCATATATACACTTCACTATCTTTGAAATGTTTCCGGTTGATTTATAAAGGTTCTTCTTATTGATTGTTGAGCGAAGAATCGCCAAAGCGCATGATGAAAATGCGAGACTTTAAAAAGATTCGCATTCATGTCTTCAAGGCGATTTTTTAGGTATATATCGAAAATTAACCGATTGAATGAAAAAAGGGATACCACATATCGCTAATTTATTCCTTGTATGTTGAAAATGTGATACCTTATGTATTTAGTTGGTGTAAGTCGCCAAACTCTCCCCTTAAACTATTGCCAAACTCTCTTTTTGACAAGAGAGAAAGAAACACGACAAAATGTTTGCAGCGTCAGTAAACTGCAACTGTGTATGCGTGCTATGTGCGATTCTGTCCCCTTCCTCTTCTACGCTTTACCAGCGATGAAATGTCTAACGCAACAACAAATATTACAAATACTTTGCGCTGACAGTTGCTTATGCTTAACTGCTGAGAGCCAAACGAAATTATATCCATCAAGCTGTTATCGTAAAACAGCTTCGTGTGTTTGTCTGATCGAGAATTAAGAAAAAGAAGCACGAGAAAAACAAAATCAAGTGTTCTGTTGTGAGCGAGTCTGTTAAATTTGGTGGACCATATTTTGCGAGTTCGGCTAATTAGTTAATCAGGCACGAATTTTTAAATTCAAATTTAGAACTTGATATTTTTCAGACTAACTTTGTTGCTCTTACTTATTTTAACAAAAACAACAACTTTTTACTGATGATACCAGAAATCAAACAATTTGTCAATGTATAGTAAAAATTCACATATTTCTTCTTTGTTAGAAACCATTTAAAATCTGCTCATAAAAAGAAAGTATCATCTATTTCCCCCCTTTCTTCTGCCACTATGTGCCCCGCCCTCAATATGTTGTGCTGGCACACAACATCCGGTTAGTGCTTAGTAGTTACCTGTTGGCTGCTTCTCTGCATACAACTAATGTTAATTAAATACCTGTCCATCCATTAAAAAACATAGGTAAATTTATGTTGTTAACAAGGAAGTGCGCTCTGCGCATGCGCACACTTTTATTATTATCATCGCCGTGGACGTCGCTCAAACTTCAAGCGCTGCAAGCGGACCATTTGGCCACTTGGCCAGCCAACTCTGTAACTGTTAGAGGCAACCATTTGCATATGTCGCCGAATGTGGCTGCTGCTGCTGCTGTGGTTTTGCGGTTTTAACGATGCGCTGTCGCCACATGGCTACGTCATTCGCTAATTGGTCGAGATACAAATCGCCACGAGAGAGTGAAGGAAGAGGCGTTGCCTACCAAAAACAAAAAAAAAAACAGAAAAAATCATTACCCTGCAGTGGCACTTTCTTTGCCAGTCAAGCCACAAATCGGGTGCTGCTGTCAAATATTTGCTCAAGTGTGTCTCCCCCTCGTCCCCCTAGTCAAACGGTGGGGACTAGGCGACCAATTTGCTTTATGGGATTTACTTGTACGATAGGCGGATTGGCATTTTGGCTTTTTGTTTTTTGGGAAAGTGGTCATTGGCAGTTTGGTTAGCCTTAATGCAGGCAAGGTGTGAGTTTTTCTTTAAGATTTTCAACTGGCTCGCTATGGGAAAACTACACACAAACTACGATTTTCTCAAGGGAATTTCAAATATTTTAAATTCAGTATAAATGGAAAGAAATTCTTAAATCAAGAAAAAAGTAAGTCGAGTACGTAATATTTTGGATGAAGTACAAAACAAAGTACAACGTTTACACTGGAAATAAATAAAGATTTTCATACATATATCGAAAATTTTGGAATTTAAAAGCACGAAAAAACTAAAGTTCTTGATCCAGACGCGAGTTTCTTAATGTAAGTAAGAATTTTTGCTACAGGTACAAAACTAGACTTTTGCGGAATTGCGAAGTCATTAATTTAGCTTATTTCGTAATACGCATACGGGTCTTAGCGACCTGTTTTGATGTAAGTCGAAGTGATTATTTAGCCGGCTCAAGGTCAAAGGTGGTTTATAATGCACTTATCAACAGAAATAATCAAAGATTTATTACCTTCGGATAGCAATGGTTTGTATGTACCGTGCTGTTTCAAGGGCCTACCGGTCCTCTCATACGCAGACTTGTTTGCCGTCACTCCAAAGGCGACATTCTACTAAGACATCTTCTGATCTTTGGGTCACAGCACCCGGTTAATTCGCAACTCCACGTGGAGAACCAATATCAACGCACAACCAACACGATATCCCGCAAGGTGGCCAGCCTACGACTACTGCTCATCCCGTGGTACCGATACTAGCTCGTTGAGCTTCTCCCCATTTAGCCCGACAGGCTTGGTTCAGGGAGTGCCAACTAAACGTCGCAGGATTGTCTGTCAAGCCCATCACGTTGTCGCTCGTCATCATGCCCCTTGCGGGACGTACTTTCTCACAATAGTTCGAGACAAAACTTTCAAAACTTCCGTATGAGCTCCAACAGTTTTAACTGCCTCTTTGGATTGTCCAGACGCTATTCGAATCTCATGGTGTGCAAGATCAATAAAAAATTTAATGAATTTTCATTATTTATTTGTTTTTATTTCATCAAATTAAGTATTGCTGTAGTTGCTCTTTATCGGCATTGGCCCGGGCAATCAACAACTCTGTTACAGCTTTTTCTGCACTGCGGATTGCAACTGCATCAAAATTGGTTTTTATTGGTGAGGTACCAAATAATTACCTTTGCCTCTACGGCATTTATTAGCGCAATTAACTCTTTCCCATGGAAGCGCTTCAACTGTTTTTTACGCTCACCTTTCTATTCGGACATTTATTTCTCTACCGATCGTCAAAATAAATCAATTTAATTAGTTTGGTCGCCCAAACAAAACTCGAACAGTTGTTCATACAATCCACAAGTTTAGAGCTATGTGGCAACGCCACGACATTCGTGTGGATTTTGCTACCCGCTTGTTTGTTTGTCTCCGTACACATCGTAAAACGTGTGCCGTCAAACCTTTTGCGAGTGGCTTTATACATTACCAAACAGCAATGCTTTCATTTTCGCTTTTGCAATAATTTTACGATTTGGTCGCTAAATCGCAAAAGTAGTTGCTCCGAAGTTCACAAATCGCAGAATTTCGCCGATTTGAAACCTGCGATATTTGAGTCCGTGAAATGACAAGTTAATGGGAAATGTCTTTAGAGATTAGAACTGCCTTTCTTTGAACCAATTTTTGTAAAATTTTTGGATTATTTTAGATTGTTTTTGTGGATTTGCTTATACAATTTGGATTGAACTCTTGTCTTAAAATTTTTTTTCCTAACCCTCCCAAAATTCCGCAAGCAGCAAACTACCTTTTGACAACAACAAATTGCAATTTGGCGGGGGCGATAATCGATAAGTTTGTCGATACAGCTGCTTCTGTCACGTGAATTGTTGCAGAACGAAATGGTAATGAAACAGAATCGATAACAAAAAGTTGCGAATTTTGGAGCACTTAAAATTGAATTCGTACGAATTTGAAGAAATCGCCAAAGCAGCTGATAGCCGGCACACAGCTGAGAGTATATTAAGTTTGTGCAAAGTATGTAACAGCCAGATGGGATCATCTCCGACCCCATAAAGTATATATATTCTTGATCAGCATCAAGAGCCGAGTCGATATAGCCATTTCCGTCTGTCTGTCCGTATGAACGCACAGATCTCAGAGATGGTACAAGATAGATATTTGATTTGATATGTATTGGACCTATACTTCTTATACTTGCAGGCAGATCAAGCTTATTCGGTTATTCCGCCGCAGAAATTCAGAAAAAAGTCATATCTCCCACAGTTTTTTAGATAAATGGCTTGTACCTGCAAGACATATTTAGTAATCAAGATTATTTATCAATTTGCCGAAGGAATGATAAAGATCGGATGAACTGTACTCAAGCTATGACCAAAAGTCAGTTCTAGTCAAAGGTCACTTTTGCCATAAATACAGTAGGGCAGCGTTGGTCAACGAGAGCTAGGCCAAAAAGTGAGAGTGTATTAGTGTGTGAAAAAAAGCGCCTTGAATTTGCTTCGACTGAAAGACTTTTTGCTCTCTTCTCCTAAGCTTCGGGATGCGTTCGGCTCGTAGACGTGTAAATAGCGAAATGTCTTCGCCCCCCACGGGGTTCTTGGGACCATCGCTGCAGTTGGGGTGCCACCTATTGGTCTATGGTCTACGGGTTTTGAAAATCAAGTAGTTCTGCCATCTATTGGTCAAGTTATAACCAAAAGAAAGTTTGCTGTTTGCAAGTACAGAGTATATTACAGTCGGGCTTGACCGACTTTCTTACTTGTTTTTATAAGGCGTTTGAGAGCGCTTTACCGTTCTTTAATATGGAAAATATGTTTGATATACCCTTGTAAAGGGTATTATAATTTTGCTCAGAAGTTTGCAACGCATAGAAATATTCATTTCCGACCCCATAAACTATATATATTCTTGATCAGGGCGACGAGCTGAGTCGATTAAGCTTTGACCGTCTGTCTGTCTGTTTCTACGCAAACTAGTCTCTCAGTTTTAAAGCTTTCAAGCTGAAATATTGCACAGAGTCTTCTTTTTACTGCACACTGCTAATATGTTGAAACCGACCGGATCGGATGACTATATCTTATAGCTGTCATAGGAACCATCGGTCGGAAAATGGGTCTTAATGAGAAAAACTTTTTTGTTTTCAATGTTAGCGTCATAAAACTCGGCCATTATTAATATTATATGCTTTCAAACAGATTTTACAATTTTGGTCAAAGTCGGATGACTATATCTTATAGCTGTCATAGGACCGATCGGTCGGAAAATGGGTATTAGTGAAAAAAATCTTGTGTTTTCAAGTATCTTGTGCTTAAGGTCGCTGATTATTAATATTAAAAGCTTTCAAACTAATTTCAAAAAGTTGATCGACATCGGGATACTATATCTTATGGTTGCGATAGGACCGATCGGTCGAAAATGGGTCTTAATAAAAATGTTTTTTTTTGTTTTTAATGTTAGCGTCCTTAAACTCGCTGATTACTTATTTTATATGCTTTTAAATAGATTCTCAAAATATGGTCGAAATGGGATGACTATATCTTAAGGCTGCCATGGGACCGATCGTTCGGAAAATGAGTCTTAGTGAGAAAAACTTTTTTCTTTTCAATTTTATCGTTCTTAAATTCGGCGATTGTTTATTTGATATGTTTTCAAAAAGATTTGCGAAATTTGTTCGAAATCAGATGTTTATCTGTCGAAAAATGGGTTTTAGTTACAAAATTTTTTATTTTTATGTAAGCGTTCTTCAACTCGAACATTTTACAAACATCTTTTGGAAGGGTATAAAAACTTCGGCACCGATCGGTCAAAGAATGGGTCCTTGTAAGCATTTGTTTGTTTTCAATGTTAGCATACTGAAACTCGCTGATTACCAATTTTATATGCTTTCAAATAGACTCTCAAAATTTGAAATCGGATGACTATATCTTAAGGCTGCTATACGACCGATCTGTCGGAAAGTGGGTCTCAGTGAGAAAAAGTTTTTTTTTTCCATTTAATCGTTCTTACACTCGCAAAATTTGCTTGAAATCTGATAACGATGGGTCGGAAGTAAGAAATATTTTTGATTTTAGTGTCAGAGTTCTTAAACTCTGATATTGCAAAACCAACATTTGCAAGAGTATAAAAACTTCTGCAGAGACGAAGTTGGCTTGGCCTTCTCGTTTTTCGAAAAATTCTGATAAATGTTCTGATGAAAGTCTCCTCAAATTTATCACAATTTCAGTTTTTCGATATCAAAGTGTACTTTCTTCTCTGTTACAGACGTAAACCTGTGTTATTAACAGTTCCAGTTTGGCAAACTTCATCTTACATTTTGTTTCCAATTCAATTAACTTCCTCTCAAGTCCCCTGGCTTTGGTCAGACTTTCTTCTCCATTTAAGCCACACACAATTCCCTTTTGTATCCTGCAGCTCTGGGTTACCCACTGTAATCCCTTTCCTGCCAACACAATTTGTGCCCCACTTGGGCAATTATGTGCTGTGCGCCGACCGACAGCTGCAGGTGCAGTCAATTTGTTATTGTCTTTTGCCACTCGCTTTTAAGTTATTAGGATTTCATTTGTTTTGTGCGGCGAGCCGTGCACCTGAACTTGATTGGACGGAGGCCTCTTATGCCGCGCCGCAAGGTGTTTGTTAGCTCCACTTTTTGTGCTATTTGGGTTAAGCCAAGAGCATGCAAAACTTAGCGGGTGGTAAAAGTGGAAAAACAAAATGACTTTGGCAATATCAAGAGATTATTGGGAAGGCTCGTCGTAATTTATATTAATCGTCTGGCATCTTCATACCATAAAATGAATCAATCACAGCCACAAATTGGGGCGGCTTCAACTCGCATTAGCCTAAAGACAAATTGACAGTTAAGCGAAAGAAATTTCCCTTCCGAAAACCCTTTTTAGCATAATTTCTGATAATTTCCTTTGACAACTTAAATGCTGCAATTTGGTGTCGATAATTTATCATATAACTTAATATTGATTACGATTATGAAAGGGCATATACACACACACACACACGTGTTCACATAAACATAAAAATAAGAAAAAGGGGAGGCAGATTTTAAACGCGCTAGGAAACGGCAATAAACTTACGGCTGGAAATTATGCAGATTTTTATCGCCTCGCCAACTTTTCTGCATACAAAGTGCATAATTTTCAAAAGGAAAACCTGCTCCAAAGACGACGAGACAGACACGTGGGCAACATAAGCGCTGGTTGAGCAGCAGCCGATAAGCCTGCAAGAGGCAGGTTTTTTTCCCCCCTTGGTTTTTATTTTGGTTCGAGGGGGGAATATTTTCATAATGACGGCGACGACGACGACGACGACGACGACTTTTGCGTGAGTTTTGCCTTGAATGCCAGTTCAATGTACCTGCCCCAAAAACGGAAGTGTTTGTGCTAGGCACTCGCAGCATCAGAGCTTGAATTTGCCTCTGATAATGAAATTGATAATCACAATCATCAGCTTGTGGCCACCGTTCAGAAAATGCTGTTGATTGACAAGTTGCAAGCCCAGAGGCGGCTTTCTGCACCATGCTCAACGAGCCGGACAGTGGGACGAAAGCTTAAAGCTTAAGGAAAATGTGCCAGTCTTCCACACTTCAAACCAAACCGTATCAAGATACTAACCGAATTATTTTCCTTGTTTCCTTGTTGAGATTCGAGAGATTCAACCCATTTTGTCGAACTTCAATGAAACTCAGATTTTGCAAAATTTCACAGCCTTGTCTAATAGTAAATCTCTTTTAAATTTGACACAATCTTGATATCGCACCACTGTTCAAGTGACTGCCTTATTAATTAAACCAGGAAGCATTTGTGTGCCTCCACGGGCCGTCCACCCCTCGTTTCAGGCCCAGCCCGGCTAAAGCCTGCAGCTGTGCTGCGATCTTGAAAAATATTTATTAAAAATTATGCACGCATTAGTTGGCCTCTTCTTTTACTTTCTGGGAGGGAGATCTCTGTCTTTCTTACTCCACTGGGCTCTATTAAGGAAGTGTTTTCGCGGTGGGCGAATTACACGAAATGTTGCATATTAATTTTCCCCTTTCATTTCTCTAGCCGTAATAGCAGCGATTTGCGGTATGGCTTAGTTTATGGCCTTTTGATAGCATTGAGAATCCGCTATAAAAACATTTTTACGATCTCTGCTCATTTTGTAGGTACGCCCACGGTGCGTAGATTTCCTTCACAAACAAATAAAACTAATTACAATCGTTAGGGAAATTAGAATATGGTCTTAAGTAACATCTTTACCTGAAACGAAAATAGCATAAACAAATTGATTAGTTGCAATTAACAGAGAAACGAGAAATGGAAACGGAAGAGAATAAACGGAGAGGTTGATGTCTGAGTCTGTTGATGGCGCGTGGGTGCTGGAAGTGAAACGGAACTGAATGGACTGTGGGTGAAGAATATGGACTGTGATGAATTGTGGGGGGATGCCATGAACTCAAAACTAGTTGGTGGCGTGCAGGGGTGTTGGAATTCTTTAAAATTAGATTGATTGTATCACGATATTATAAAAGTACACGCAAAATATATAATTATATTTAAAGAATGTTGACTTCTTAATTTTTGTGGTCACTAAAATTGGACTATTATTGAAATTCATTTAAAAATGTTAGTAATTGCACCTAAAATGAAATGGGCCGGCCAATTCCAGTTTTCACTTTTCTTATTACCTCAAATTACATTTTATACGAGCAATTTTAATAGCACACCTGCCTTTTCAGTGAAAATTTGCTTGAAGCTAAGCCCTTTTTGATGCAATAAAAAGATGCCTTAGTTATAAGTCAAACTGATAAGTTTATTATACCCTTGTAGAGGGTATATTAAAATTGTCCAGATGTTTGTAACGCATAGAAGGAAGCATCTCCGACCACATAAAGTATATATATTCTTGATCAGCATGACGAGCTGAGTTGATATAGCCATGTCCTTCTGTCCGTCCGTCTGTCCATCCGTCTGCTTCTATGCTATCTCCTCCGTCAGCTTTAAAGCTATCGTAACCAAACTTTGCACCAAGTTTTTTGGTACAAATACGCTGCACATTTGTCGGAACCGGCTGGATCGGATGACTATAGCATATAGCTGCCATAGGAACTATCGGTCGAAAAACTAGTCTTAGTGAGAAAAACTTTTTTGTTTTCAATGCAAACGCCCCCAATCCTCGTATTCATAAGGCTTTTATGCTTTAACACAATTCCACCAAGTTTTATGAAAATCGGTCAACTATATAGTATAGCTGCCATACAAAAGATATGTCTAAAAAAAAGTCTTAGTATGAAAAACTTTTTGTTTTTAATGCTATCGCTCCCAAACTTGCTACTGATCAATATTGTATGCTACCACACAATTCTGCTAAGTTGGATCCAAATCGGGTGTCTATAGCATATAGCTGCCATAGGAACGATCGGTCGAAAAAGTTGTTCTAGTGAGAAAAACTTTTTTGTTTGCAATGGTAACGTCTTTTACTTTCCAATTATGAATATTATCAGTTTCCACACAATTTTGGGAAGTTTGGTAAAAATCGGATGAATAAATCGTATAGCTGCCATATAACAAACTGGCAAGCAAATGGTCAAAGTAATGGAGCCATCTATAGCCGAGTTTGGGAAATAACTCAGCTATGCATGTTCGACGAAAATTATTTAAAGCCTCAATTTTATAAATTATACAACCTACAAGGGTATATAAACTTCGGTCGAGCCGAAGTTAGCTTTCCTCTATTTTTGATATTGTCTTATATACATACTATATGTTCTCTGAGTTCAAGTTTCATTAAATAGTTTTAAACAGAATCGGAAGTTTCTTACAACAAACTTTTAATGGCCGACTTTACACAGTTATTTTTCTATTGCTATCTAGAAGTTGAGAAACCGGACCCCAGTTTCTAGAACCCTAGGAATCTTGAACAAATTTAGTAAATATGCATTCCTTTCAATCCCACAAAATGTTTTTTAATTTTGTTTAAAAGCGTTGTATCAAGTTTGTATCAAGGGATCTGTCAGTATCAGCTGTTGGTTTTTCTAAAGTAAAATTTGTTAAGCTGATTTCATTCATAGATTTCACAAGGCAATAAAATGCAGTTTATTGAAACTTGTAAAAGAATTACGTGTGCTGAACGCGAATCAGTTTTTAGAAATGGCCCATCAAGTCTCTATTTTTGGTAAAATACCTATTAGGAGCTTTTATTAGCATTTTGTGGGAAACCTATACACCCAAAAAAAATTAATCATCAAAACGACACTATTTAGTCATCAATTTGGAACTATTGACTATCAAATTCTCCATAATGCTCCAAGTATCAAGTTGATATTTTCAAAAGTATTAAAATTATATTTCGAGTGTATCAAATTGATACCAACTTGTATCAGATTTACACTTTTTTGTATTAAATTTCAGTACTTCATTCATTTCAAACTTCAATTGTCAAACTTCTAGTATCAGCTTTTATTAATTAAATACTTTTTCTTATCAAGTTTGTTATACCCAGTGATTGAAAAGGTATTGGATTTTCTTACCTAGGTAAGGTACAAGGTAAACTTCCAAAAATATTCCTAGGTAAGGTAAAAGATATCCGAAACTTCCAGTACCTAGGTAAAGGTACAGCATGGCTCATCCATTTCGATTAGCAATAAATATTAAAAACCATAACAAATCAGAAGTTGGTCACATTTTTGGCTAACTCTAAGTCCGTATTTGCTACAAACTTTAGCTAACACAGTAGCAAGTGGGAAAACGCTTATATGCGAGCACGAGAGAATGACGTAAGTATTCAAAGTCTTGTGCACATATGTATATAGTATTGTGTAGCTACTCAACTTCAAATGCTTGTGTAAATTTCCAGTAGATTTTTAATCAAACATAATAGTTTTGTTAACACAAAGTTGACATTTGCCACTCTGGTTGAAAAATGCTTCATACAAGATCAGCGGAAAATCTCTATTCCCTTCATTATGTAATGACTGATCAGTCATTGATAACAATAATAAAGTTTACATTTTACGAGACAATGCTGATAAAATTTCTGCACAAATTTCACAGTGCAACGTTGCTTTAATATTTCTTGAAAATGAATGCGAGAGCTCCAATTTAATTGTGATCCGAAAATCAATACAACAATTGATATCAATACTTGGGCGCGAAAAAAAAACACTTACCAAAAGTATCTAGTAGCCTACCTATTGACATGGTAAATGAAAATTAAGACCTAGGTAAGGTAAAAGGTACTTGAATTTGAAAATACCGAGGTAAGGTAAAAGATACACAAAGATTTGTAACTAGGTATGTACCTAGGTATTTGTACCTCGGTACTTCCAAAAAATGGTTATACCAATTCCGTTTCCTAAACATAAATTGTACAGGTGTGGATACGTCACGTTGCGAAACACTGTGCTCTCACTCTGCATGCTACGTTTCCATGCGGATGTTGTTTAATCGTTTTCGTATTGGGCGCAGCATTGTCGAAGCTACGAAAAACTGCAGCATGCGTTCAAACCAAGCCCGCAGCTTCAAAAACAGATGCCAGCTACTACTAGTTAGTAAGGTTAGCAAAGTATTGCCAAAAGCATGTGACAACAATAACTTTTTACGAGTTGTATGTTTGCACCATACATCATGTTTTCATACATTAATGTTGCGACTTGTTGACCATCCAGCCTACATATTTCCTATAAAAGAAAAATCTCGCAGCTTCGATTTTTACACTTTTTTCGAAGCTGCGGCCAGTATGAATTGACTATCATGCTGGGACTCATACATGTAAATCTGAACGCCTTTGCAGAGATCCTGAGTAAAAAACGCGAAAAACGCCTCTTCTGCTGCAGTCTTCGTTTTAGACTTCTCGCATTGCGCGTCAACTTGCAAAGCGCTGAAACAACCACATCAGCATTGTGGCGTGGTATATGTCCTGTCTAAGGAGTTACATTTGCACATATGTTTGCAATAAACGACCACAACAACATAAATATGTATGCTTAGCTGCTTAAACTTACCTAGTAAATATACAAGTTCATGCTTTATCTTACGCCCGTCGTCTGGGAAAGGATCTTCCATAGCAGTTATTTTCAACTAAGTACTGATGTGACACGTCAAGCATTGCCATATGGGACATTCGGCATAGTTCTTTTCACATAAGAGCATGACCTATCGAATTTTCGAACTAACATTCGTGGACATTGAGAATTTGTTAGTTTCATATTAATACTTTTGCGTATCAATATAATATACTAAGTATCAAATTAACACCTTAAATATCAATTTGATACTCTCTAAGTTTAAATTGATACAGAAAATACTAAGCTAGTTTTAGTTTCAATATGAGACAACGCGTATCAAATTGATCCCAATTACTTTTAGAGTGTACTTTTGTTTTGACTCTCTTTTATATTTTATATTTTATATTATACTATTTCTTAACTTTGAAATAAACTGTCCCAAGCTATACTACTTTTTTTTTAGCAAAGATATATCATTTTTAATACATTTGTCCAAAATAGAAACATTTTGTGCAGCACATAAGTATGCAATCGATGCTGTTGAGCATTTTTTTTTATCAAAATTCAATACAAATGACTAGCCTTCTGTACTGTTATTGCATTGCATACCTTTGGCCAGTAGACATTTTTGTTATTTTCTACACATGTATTCAAAATTGTGTATATTTGCATAACAAAATCGTAGAACTGTTTCACATAAGTTGTTTTAAAGCTTTGCTAGGTGGTCGGGCGTGGCGTACCAGTAGTATGTGTGGCTGCGCTGGTGCGGGGAGGTTGTGGGTTCGATCCCGCCTCGGACCATCTAATAGAAAAAGATTTTTCTTTCTTTAGAAAAAAAAAAAGCTTTTACACACCCGATCACCTTCACCAGCTACTGGCGCCCCAGCTGTGAAGTAACTAGCCATGAAAAAGCTAAATTCTCTAACTATTGCCGTTCGGATTCGGCGTTAAACTGTAGGTCCCTTTCTCTTGTGCGAAAAATTATAAGCACACACGCCAAGAGATTGAGAGAAGCTTGACCCTGGCCCTCCTGGAGGTGCTGTTTGAGCCAATTTTACTTTAATAGTACTATATTTATGAGTTAAACACAAAACGCACCCGAAAAGGGTAAAAATATGAATTATAAGCAACTTTTAAGCTCAAATTACCAAAAATGTAGACTTGATGAACCATTTCCCAAAACAGATTCGTGTTAAGCTCAAATATAACGAGAGCGTAAGTTGAAGTCGGCTCTAACCGACTTCGATATACCCGTTACTCAGCCCGACTATTACATACTCTGCACCCTTAATGTCGCAGCTCGAATTTGGTCACGAGTCAAACGGCCAGTTAACACACAACGCACAACGCAGTGCTCTCTAAGTCTCTCTCTCTCTCTCTCTCTCTCTCTCTCTCTCTCTCACTAGATTGCTGCTGAACGCAATGCTTAGGTTATGGGTGGGGTGGGTGGTGGGTGTTAACTGACCGTTTTTTGCTCATAACTTGAGTATCGTTCATCCGATCTTTATCATTCGTTCAGCAAATCGATAAATAATTTTGAGTACTAGATATCTCTAGAAAGTACGAACCATCTATCATCAAAACTGTAGGAGATTTGACGTCTTTTCCAAATTGCGGGGGCGTGAGGGGGCGTGGCAAAAATTGAAAATAAACTTGATCTGCGTGCAGACAATAGGAGTCTACATTTCAAATTTGGTTGCTCTAGCTCTTCTAGTCTCTGAGATCTAGGTGTTCATACAGACAGACGGACGGACGGACAGACGGACAGACGGACATGGCTATATCGAATCGGCTGTTGATGCTGATCAAGAATATATATACTTTATATGGTCGGAAATGATTCCTTCTGTCTGTTACATACATTTGCACGACTTTAGTATACCCTTTTACTCTACGAGTAACGGGTATAAAAAGAAATCTAGCACTGCATCCACCCCTTCTATATACTGGACCTTGTTGACTAGTGTTTTTAACACATTGAAATTTTTCCTGTTTACTGTTTAGACCGATAAAAAAAATTATCAAGAATAAAAATCAGGTACTAACCAAGCTCATCGATTGATAATATTGAAAGTGTTCGTATAAAGCGCACATAGAGGTTGAGCTCGGCTATTTAATAAGAAACATTTCAATTAGATGAAGTGCTGTCTGGGTTATTAGTACAAATTGATAACAGCGGTGGGGAAACTGATTAGTTCAACTACTGTGTGTAAGTAAATGCCGCCAGGGCCGGCTGTTATCATTTATTTTAAATATTTACTAATGAACTATAACGGATCTAGCTGATTGGCTTTAAGTATAAGACTCATGATAGAGATACTCAGCTGCTACTAAAGAAACATTTCTAAATTAATAGGAAAAGCTTATTAGAAAATAGTAAAGGCAAAAGCGAAATTTGCTAATAAATCCTCACAAAGCTAAAGGTAATACAAATGTAGAAAAACTATTCTCAAACAACAACAACCACAAGAAAGAGCAAAACTGGTTATTTCCGACTGCTGAGTGTGTATATATTACGTTGATCGGGAATAAAAAAAGAACAATCTTAATTTAATTAAATTATTTACTATTGTTCTATTGTTATTGTTTGCCTAATAACTCCTAAGTCATGTTTATTAGATAAATGATTTCCACATAAAATTAAAAAATTAGTTCACTAGTTCCGTTCAGAACTTTAATTACATTTCAGTATCAAAAAATTGCCTCACTCCGGACACGAATTGCTTTGAGCTGGTAGAAATAATCAATTCTAAAAAAAAAAATTAAATTGCCAAACTAAAAACTAATCAATGTCATAATGATCAATTGAGATTGCCAGACCGCAGGAAGTTAATTATTGATTTAGTCATTACCAAACCGCTTGCAGCTCTCATTTTCAATATTCGCATAAAAGTATTGAGTTTTGTGTAGCTTGGCTTGGTTTCTCAAAGTGAATGCAACTTCCTTTTTGGCGCGCACTTGTTGCGATTTTTTGTCGTCATAAAAAGTTAATAAAGTTGCCTATTAACTTGTCAGTGGGCTTTAGTGGGCAATTTGCGAAACTTGGTAACCAACCAGCAATCAGCCCAAGTCAAGTCGTCAATCATTTTCATTTCGTTAAACGTGTCAAGCGGAAATCGCTCACATTTTATGGGTGAACTGGAGGCAGCATATTAATTGCAACCAAAGCGTTATATGTAAAACAATTACCACATCGTCTGCAGTAGGCGTCAGTTTCTCTTTATATACTTTTTGTAATTAGTGTGTGTTTTGAACTCGCAAACAGATAAACAGCATAAACAAACAAATAAACAAACATACGGTGCAAAAAACCACCAGCCACAAAAGGTAATTACGCGGAAATCAAACATCAAATGTCTCCCTGGTGATTTTGCAAAAACCGTTACCGTTATGATGAAAACTCTGGTTTAGTGTGTGAGTTGGCACATTGCACATATTGCACATTTGTCTGAACAACAATGGGGCGAAACAGATGACAATAACAAAATGCAACAGCCAGAGAAAAAACGATACCCCCCCTCGAGTGCATAAGACGCACAGAGACCATATAGTAAAATGGTTGAATAATAAGTGTCATAGGGAAAAGGGTGAGGGTAATTGTGATACCCTAGAAATACACACTGTATTAGTAGAATGAGACCAGAAGAATAGTGAACTCGTTGTTTAATTACTAACAATTATTGAAATATTAAAAATTCAGAAATGTTTTAATATTATTAGGTTATATTTGACTTAATATATGACTTATGTAATCGAATAATATTATATGTTGATAGATGTAGACGATGTAGACTTTGGAATTTTTGTAAATAGCCGCCAATATATCGAAAAGTATTTAAGCGCTAAGGTATTTGTAGGCAGAGACGATGGTCACACTGTAAATAGAATAAAAGTTGACGAGGTGAAGAGTAGTAAATCGACGCCGACACTGGGAGACGTGAATAGATAGTCAAATATAGCATTTTTTTTTGGTTTCACAGCTTCCATAAACTCATCAACCTTGTAAATGTAATATACGGAATCACTTCTAATAAATAGGCCTACAAGCTGCCTTTAAACTTGTCATATATCTCTAAAGCGATTCTCTAACGACAGTGTAATAATGAAATAGGTCTGGCTCTATTTGATAAAAGTTTCTTCTTAGAGAGTTCTGACAATCGACTATGTAGATTTATATGTTAAACAAGCTGTTCCGCAGTATTTTAAACACAAAACATAGAAGTAACGCTTACATTACAATTGCTATCTATCAAATCTTCATCAAAGTCTAAACTCAATTAAAAATTGAGCAAACTTTGCGATTTAAAGGACCTTTCGATCTTCATCATCTATTCATCCGTGTTCCTGACCACACAGGCCAACAAAATGACCACTTTTGTGAGGTCCAATGAATGAAGCATAAAAAAATCATGCGAGGAGCATCAGCAAACCCTACAATGTTCAAATTGGACTTAGAAGAATTTTTTCCTCAAATTATGGAAAAATTTTTCAAACTTAATCTTCGTGTAGAAACTATTGCGGTGGTTGGATTTTAATAACTACCTCTTCTATTTCACAAATTTTGTTGAAGTTGGATGGACAAAGTTACAGCCGGCTAATCCCATAGAAATGAATTAAAATTTATGGGAGGACAACTTGATTTATACACGAAATGTGTCAAGGAACTATTAAAAGCCTACGTCATCTAACGTTCCCTTACATTAATAGTCAAGCAAATGTACAATAATATCATTCGGTTATCTCTTTGAAAAAGGTTAAAGTTCCGGGCTCGAGCTGGTTCTGTTCAAAACCAATTTAAGCCCTTTTATGTATAGCAGCGGTGGGCACACTCTTGCCTCCATTGCTCCGAGATTTATTTTTCGGCAACTGGCGTCAATCAGGGTGATGGAAATTAGACCGCGTGTCCAACTTCTTTTTGCACTGTTATAAGCAGCCTAAATTGATCCGAAGATTAAAATTTTGTATGCTGATTCGCGATCATTCAAAATTATTAAATTGAAGCAAAAACACCAAAGTTATGCACGAAACAATTTAGCTTGTGCAAGCGGGGGGAGCACTGTGCCTACTGCAGGCAGCTAATGCGTGTGAGTTTGTGCGCGCTCGTCTATTTATATGTGCGCGCGTGTCTGTGTTTTTTTTTTATACCCTTGCAAAGGGTATTATAATTTTGCCCAGAAGTTTGCAACGCATAGAAATATTCATTTCCGACCCCATAAACTATATATATTCTTGATCAGGGCGACGAGCTGAGTCGATTGAGCTTTGTCCGTCCGTCTGTCTGTCCGTCTGTCTGTCCGTCTGTCTGTCCGTCTGTCTGTCCGTCTGTCTCTCTGTCTGTCCGTCTGTTTCTACGCAAACTAGTCTCTCAGTTTTAAGGCTATCGAGCTGAAATTTTGCACAGAGTCTTCTTTTTACTGCACGCTGCTAATATGTCGGAACCGACCGGATCGGATGACTATATCTTATAGCTGCCATAGGACCGATCGGTCGGAAAATGGGTCTTAGTGAAAAAAAACTTTTTTGTTTTTAAGTAAATCGTTCTTAAGGTCGGTGATTATTAATATTAAACGCTTTCAAACTAATTTGAAAAAGTTGATCGACATCGGGTGACTATATCTTATGGTTGCCATAGGACCGATCGGTCGAACATTTGCAAGGGTATAAAAACTTCGGCACAGACGAAGTTAGCTTGGCCTTCTCGTTTTTCCATGAGATCGCCATGGGGGGATGAAAATCTTCTAAAGATACTGCTGGCCCGTACCAGCAGCATGGACGATTCACCAACCACGTTGGTTTCTACGTGCTAAATACAGCCCCCCATAACTGCACACCTCATTCCCAGCGGGATCACCATTAAGTACTACTTCGCGGGGATGGGTTGCCTAATTTAGGGACTCTCAGTTGCGCGTCGTTCGCGTTCACATCTTCTCAGATCGCTCTAGATGTCTATAACGATCTCGCTTATGGTTTTCCAGTTTGCTTCTGACTCTACCATGTAGCTGACAAGGTCCTCGATGGGTGGTACGAGCTCTTGCCTGGTCCTGTACCTTAAACACTGGTACATTACGTGGTGCGGATTCTCATTCTAAGTTGGGCAGGTCGGACATTCCAGAGTCTCTCCGTGCTTGAACCTGTGTAGGTATTCTCTATATCCTCCATGTCCAGTGAAAAACTGAGTTAGGTGGAAGTTAAACTCCCCCCTGCTCCTCCTTACCCAATCATCCAAATTTGGAATCATCCGGTGGATCCGCCTTGCCTTGGTGGCCATATTCCACCGCGCCTGCCATGTAGCCATCGAAACAACTCTTTCAGAGTGTCGTATGGCATCAGTCGTCACCGATATTCCCATCACTGCTCGCTCTGCGTAAATCTCCTTCATTTTGTGTGCGTTTTTGTATGTGTGTCTGAATTGTACAGGGTATTTTGGAGTCGACCACTCGACTGCAGCGCTCTTACTTGCTTTTCTGTAGTTTTTTCGGTTTATCATCGACGGATTTTTACCAAGGTGGAGTTTTTATATATACATTTTGACATTGGTATTCAAACAAAATCCGTTCGGTTCCTAGGTCAAAGTTTGTTTTCAAAAACTCTGTGGAAAATTCTTTAAAACAAAAGCTAAACAAATGTTTCGTCACAATAATTGGCTTTCGTTCATAACAATTTGATTATTTTAGCTAATAGCAAAAATTTATCGATGAAATGAAAACATGGTCGATTAAAAGACAAGCTCAATTACCCCTTTTTGGCAATAAATGGGACTTAAGTGCCGCTATTATAGGATATTTTCTTGAGTGTAATCGATTGGTCTTTAATTTTGCTTCTGTTTAAAAAAGATTGGGCCATTATTTCTATTTTTCAAATTGTTAAGAGTAAATGAGGTGAATCAATGGAATGGACAAGAAAAAAACCAACGTGTTCTGCTGCTGTCTGAGGAATTTTGGGCCGATTTTTCATCTTCTACATAGAGATATATGTCACATAAAATTACGAATAGAAAAGTAAATTGTGAGCTTATCTGACATATAGCAGCTATCTGGAAGAAGAGAAATCGGCCCTTAGACTTGACACAGAACAATGAAAGCTGGGAAATTTTAAAGCAAACAAAATATGATTTGATACCGATAGTAGGATTGAAATTTTAAGTACGAGTAAACTAGAATTCATCCGAAACGGATTGTGTTGTTACGGATCGTACTTCACAACTAAGTGGGAGAGTAAGAGAGCGAACAAATCTAGAGCAAAGGCACAAGAGTATCTGCACCAGCGTTGGTCATCGATAGCGCGGCCAAAATGTGAAAGTGTATTGGTGTGCGAAAATAAAGCGCAGTGAACCAGCTTCTATTTGACCGCATCAAAGGCTAGCCAGCGACTGAAGGCCTGTTTATTCTCTTGGCCTAAGCTTCGGCATGCGTTCGTCTAGTGTATGTGTAAATAGCGAAATGTCTTTGGCCCCTGGGGGCATCCGGTGAGAATCGCTGCTGTTAACTATGATTTGTTTGCTAACTCTCGCGTGTGCTTGATAGTCGTGTGAGCTAAGATGCCGTCGTTTGTGAGTGCAGTCCTTGAGGTCCTGAGTTCAAGACCCAGACATGGTAAAATCAAAAAGTTTTAAATTGTAACAAAATCTGGTCACTTTTTGGGGGGTGCTGTGGTCGGTAAATTCTCCCCCCTTCCCTCTTTACCACACCACCACCATTCTGAATTTTTTTTTTTATCTATAAAATTTGAATTTGATCCCGGTCGGGTTTGGTTTTAGCCATTCCGGGATCAAACCGTTTTTATTACCCCTTTGGCTTGAGTTGATTTCGAATGGCTTAATTTAGTTTTCAGTATACAATGCTCAGTGAATTCACTAAGACAAAAAATAGAGAATTTCATGCTTGGATCAAGAATGTTCAATCTCAAAAGTACGGTAAGAATAAAAATATTTTATCCAACAGTGAAATTCTTGATCCAAGAATAAATTTTTCATTCAGAAATTCTTGATTCAAGAGAAATTCAGTGCTTCATCCAAGTGAAAATATTCTCAATACACAAATAAATATTTGAAAGGAAGGGGTGATGGAGCGGGGCAAGCGTTGTCGGAGGGAGAGACACTACTGAGTGTACTTCTTTACACTCGAAATGTTCAAGATTAAATGTATTAACGGCCGAGCGAACATATCTGACAGTGACCGTATTTTGCTCTCAATAACTGATTGCTCTCTCCTCTCAGAAGTTTCTGCACACGCCTCTCTCCCATGCAAAACGAAACTGTGAGAGCGTGTTTAAAGCTATTCTCTCAAAGTTTGCTTTCACTCTCCGCTCCGATACTTCTACTCACTCCCCTGCCTATTAAAACTGAACGAATTTTACTCAATTTCAATAGCGAAATGCTTGAAAACTCAATATAGAATATATTTTTTTTCAAGAGCTCTACTTTTTTCTAAGTGTAGTTAGATTTCATTGTGGTACAACAATTTTCAGATTATAGGATATTCAAGCTGGTCGATCTAATAAAAATATTGAGATGACTTTTCCAAATCAACTCAGATAATTTGATTTCAGCAACTGTTTTCTTGTTGCTGACTATTCCAAAGTTATGACAAATTATATAAAAACTGTTGCAGTCTACCAATCGCCTGGGTAACTCAATCCCATCTTTCTCGTCTAGGGTATCTCTTTATAACTTAAGTAGGTATTATAGAGTTCCTGGCCACAGTTAGGCTTGCATACATTGATAACCCCTGCTTGCCGGTCTGCGGTGACTTTCTGACAGTTCGTCAAAGCCACCCATTCGCCTCCTCTGACTTCTTCTCTCGCTACTCACTGCTCAGCCAACGACGGCAATGACGGCGTGGAAACCCAATACGCGATCTCGAAGTCAACGTCATCTCCGTTAGACGTGGCTGGGTCTACATTTCTCGTAAGTTTTATGCAATGGAAAGAAACAAAAAAAAAACAGTTGCGGCTGCCATGTTCCCTGACGCGCGCGCTCTATGGACAATGGCAACGAAAAAAGCAGACTGAACGCGCATCGTTGTCATTTTGAAATATGACTATAAACATTGTGTAGAAGGAGCATCTGCTGACTGACAGGATGGACTTGGGTGAAGCTGAAACGGAATTCTTGTGGCGTTGGTGGTCCTCCGTTTGCACCGTTAGAGCAATTAATTAACACACACACACACACCCAACACTCCTCTAGGCATAGGGCCGGCCCACTCGTTGACAGTTACAAATGCATCACTCACGAAAACTCTTTTTTTCCACCAAGACGTGGGCTAATTTGCGGTTCGAGACAACAAAAAATTAACATATTAACTTGGAGGTGTTGCATTTGGTGTTCGTACACTTATGAATGAAACTGACAGAGACCGAGGAGTAGTGGAGTGTTGTTGTCCAAGGTCGCTTTCCGTTGCAGTTTATGGCTGAGAGTTTAGCTCTGGGTTAGATTTATTGGCATGTTATTCTAATTGCTATTTATTAGCGGCGGGGGCTTGCAGCTGCCTCAGTTCAGTTCAGTCATTCATTCAATGTGCAAATTACTCAGTTTGCATGTGCTTAACCCACTTGCTTGGTATGTGCCTAAACAAATGAAACTGCAACATTTTTTTGTCATGCCATTTTGCATAAAGTCAGTTTGGAGCGATCAGATAAATCATTGGAATGAATGTTTTTTGCATCTTTCACAATTAGTAATAGTAACCAGACATTTTTCTCAATTCAGCCATTTGTGTGTGTGTTGACAAGCTCCAGCCAAAAAGACGCCCCCACATCATCTGTCCATCTGCCCGAAAACAAGCTCAATTTATGAGGCAAAGTTGTGCGCATTCATCATCATGCGTCGCATCGTCTGTTAAAAGGGCGCTCGCCTGTCCGTCCGTCTGCCTGTCTTATCGACCCAAACCGAGCAGCTGTCTGTGTTATAAATGATGGGCTGCCTCTCTTCTCCAACTACAAGTCAAGATTCGACTCTCCAGATTTTTCGCTTAGCGCCACATGCCACACGGCAAAAGATCTAAGACCGGAGAGAAGACTTAGCATATCTGTCTGTCTAAATGTCGACGGCCCACGCATACTCCAAGGTATCCCAAAACCTGCTGCATCATTTTTCACTCGAAGATTGCATAATGATTGACAATTCATTATGCCCAACGTGCCAGAGAAAGAGGCGGGCGGGAGGGTGGCAGAGAGAAAGGCTCCGCTTGTTTTTAATGGCTTGTAAGATTAGTTAGGCAATGAGGAAGTGTTCCTTAACTGGCATGTTCTGGCATATAATAAGTTATTAATGGTTGTTTAAATTCTTTTCTCGTCTTTCCAGGTGAGTGCGCTTATGCGATGAGGAGAGAAATCCCTTGAGAACTGTGCACCGGAGCTGTAAGTAGAATCATTTGCAAGGTCATGTGCTTGCCGAAGGTGTGACCGCAAAAGTATACTCGTATCGTGAACTTTCGAAAACAATAGAGTTAGTCAATTCAAAAAACATTGCACAACTTTGTCGGTCGTTTTGCACACCTGTTTGCCCGTTTGCTGCCTCAGCATCGTCTAATTGAAGCAATTAGTGGGCCCATTATGGCATTATTTTTAGTATTTTTTTTTTCTTATGCATTTTCGATTTGTTGTTTTTTGTTTTTTTTTTTTAGTTTTTCAATTAGTTTGTTTTGTGTGCTTCGATGGGGGGCTCGTAATTAGCCCGAGTCGACGACCAGCTGTCTCGGGGGGACTGTGACAACACACACCATAAATTCGACAAGAAATACATAATAGTTTACAAAAGACAATTGACCTTCGTTAGCTTAAAGTTCATGTGGTTCAATTTATTATTGCATATTATTGGATACTCTGGGATTAGCAGTTACTCACTCTAGCGGAATTTCGACTGAGTTTGATGATGTATGAAATAGAACAATTGATGTATTTTAATA